>VDFB02281492.1:848585034-848613005 GCA_007258455.2 Sequoia sempervirens | reverse complement strand
GGTTGAACTGACTGCCATCAACACTGGCTTAAATCTTGTATTTTGAAGGGCATTAACAACATAAACATTAAAGCTGACTCAAAAATTTGTATTAACCCCATTAAATCAAAAAGCATGTGTAATTGGTAGCTTCAAGGATGAATAGACGAAATTTGGCAGAAGTTAGAAAAACTAGCAGAATACACAATAAATCATGTTTATCGTGAAGCCAATAAAGCTGCAGACTATTTGGCCAATAATGGGAGTAACAATGTAGAAAATGAGATTGTATCTAATGATTGTTTTGCATGGGTATAATTGATAGAAATAGTGCAGATCGATCATCGCAACAATCCTATGGTGGTAGAAAAACCAAAGAATATGATTAAATGTAAACTCCAAAGTCACGAGCTCGAGTCAAATGACAGACAATGAAGACATAATACAAAACCACTCATTGTTTCTGGCCAAGAAAATTGTTGCATATCTACAAAGCAAGGAAAGCAAATCCCAAGAGAAAATCTTATTAGAAACTCACACAACACGAGATACTTGTTCGAAAATAGGTGGGACTTCTTGCGGGTGCGGGATCTCACCTGCAACTTATTTCTATTATAAATAACTCCTGCTGTATAAAAAAAAAAAACTTATTTCTATTATAAATAAAGGGAACTACCTTCTATGATAGTGCTTACTAATTAAAAAATAAAAAATAGATAATCTATTTCTATGGTTCCAAAACTTTTTTATTATTATTTAATTTATCTTATATAATATTAGTTTTATTAGTTTTTGTTATAGAATTGTAGTCTCCAAACATACATTAACAAGTGATTAAATTTTGTATTCCAACCAATAAAAAATGTTGATTTTCTTGTCTAAATTTCATGAATAATATTTAGTGCATACAATTTGCTAAATCCTTAACTACTTAAAATTTATAATCAATTTATTTTAGCTTTAGACTGGTTAAAAAGGGGATAGGAACATATTAATAATCTATGAAAGACTAAAAAATTTAGGGTTTTTTCTATTCAATCGAATTTTTTGGCCATTATAATTATAGAGGCTAGAAACAAAGAGATGTAGTTATGATTACAATCTTGACAAAATATTTTCTATTCAAAAAAGGTTGGTGATTTCCAAACAACCATCCATGTGTTGATGTCATGTGGATAGGTGATTGGTGGACATCTAGTGTTGGACATGTGAGTTAGTTAAGGGAAAAAGCCATGGGTAGTATAAAAAGAGGGTATTAAAAAATAAAGATATATAAACATTTTGCTTAGAAGCAATATTGGTTTGCCTTGTAATTAATTTAGTATTTCTTTCTTGCCTTTATGAGTACATTCTAAAATCATTAGGAGGGGTTCAACAACAACCAAATCCATCTATTATTGTTTTATAGTCTTTTTTTTGGTCTTATTTGGTTATTAGTTGTATTCATTTATTTTTGTAGCATCATGCATGTCTTTGTTATTTGAAAAGTATATTGCTGAGTAGAAGGATGCTTTTGTTAACTTTAATTGGGAAGGTTAATGCTTTGTCATAGTTATTGTCTAAAGAGTTGATCCAAAGATCATTGTTCTATTATATTGGATAATTTTTGAAAATGGTAAAGAAATAGATTGTTATACATTTTTATTTTAAATGAGTGTCATGTATCGGTTTATAACTTGATTTTTACTATTACCCTTGACAATAATGTAATGAACTACAATTCATTATCTAAATTCTCTATGTATTTTCCTTAATTTTTTGTAACTAAGTATATTGACTTATTTAATCTAATGAATTCAATGTTATCATTAAATAATAATAGAGTACACAAACCTCAAGAAAACAATTAGAAATGTTTCCTTTTTAAATACACTTATTACTTGTGTGCATTCCCATATAAATTAAGTTGATATTTTATCTACTTGTACATGAGAGTTGCCAATAAATATGCATACCAATTCAAACATATTATTTTATAACTCTTTCAATAATAAAATGAAATATAATATATCTTTATATGATCAATCCTTCAGCATTCTTCAAATATGAGAGGGAGATCATCATCAAGGTGCTTCTCCTCCAACTATAGATCAACAATCTCCTACACACCTTCCAATTGGAAGTGGCCCTACCCTTCACGAGGATAGAAGATAAAGAATTTTACAAACATATTATGGCATCCAAGGACTAGTGTGTGTACTAGCTTTGTCACAAAATTATAGATACCCTCTAGCTAAGTATGACAACCTTGAATGACATGCAACCTAAATTAGACACAATGAACTTGACAATTAGATCAAAAAATTGCTTTACTTTGGCCAAAGTTTTTATAATACAAGGTCAAATTTCAATGTGGATAATTTTTCATTGTTCACACACCTTTATCTTAGTCTTGTCAATAGAAGATAGAATTTTACTTACATAAATAGTTCATAGTAACGATAGACCAATATACTCATAAAATATTGTAGATAAAATTTAGTTTACAATCTACAAGATAACTAAATTTTAAATAGATTTTTAAGTAAACCGCATTCAGCATGAGAAGTTCTCAAAGTTATTTGGGTTTCACAAATAGGTATTATTAGGCATTCATACACACACACATCCACATTTCTATTCACATTACACTATAATAATCAAGTTATTAAGATCTCAAAACAAAGATCACTAACACCCTTTATGTAGAGATAGCCATGAAGACTATTAGTTATATTCACCTTTATGAAAGAAGAAAATATTTTTAATCTTTATCTATCCATAGTTCAAAATACAATTTCTCTTACTTGAAAGAACATATATTTGAACAAGGTTAATTTACTAAACAAAAACTCCTCTTCACATTTAGACAATTTACCTATTGGAAAAACTCTTAAGTCATTTTTAACACAAATTGGTTTGCATATATGACAAATATACTGATATGAACATAAACATAGTAATATGTAGTCTCATTAACCTACCAAAAATAATATGCTACCTTATCATACTCTAGATTGCTCACTGACCATTTTGTGGTCTAAGAGAATATAAAAATCAAACTCGATGGTCTTAAACAAGCTTGCAAATATATATCTTTCAGAAGACTATAATTGGCAATATCTTTCGCTTGTATTTTTACTTTTACAAAGTAAATACTTCCATTATTTATGATAGAATGAATTACTAACAATTTTGTTTATGGTTGCAAGTATTAACAACAAATTAATATAGTTGTTAATAACTTACTTCTTATTCAGTATGAGATATTTGTTTAGTAGTTTACATACTAAACAATTTGATATTTAATTGTTCAAAATATAACTAAGGATTGGTTTAGGAACCCTACTTGACTAAATTTATAAAGTTTGTTGAGTAATGGTTCTTAGCAACCAATGAAAAATACATATTGATATTCAAATTAAGTTTATTGAAGAAATACACAATTGCTCCTAATTTTACCAAAAGAAAACTAGAGAAAATAATATTTCTTGAGGACTAATTGGAATCGACCCATACACATTTTATAAACATTGAATAACTTTTTATTTGGTCTTATTTACATTGGCCCACTTAGGCATTTTTCTAACAATAATTGCTACTTTTATTTGGGTGAGTTATTTCGGCCCAAAATTCTAGTTTACACATAATGATATCATAATAATTTCATGGTAACCCATTTGTAATGCACATCAATGTATAATTTGAGTTTAAATGATTTATTTGGACTCTCCATTGCAACCAAGCTATGCTATTGGAAACAAAATACAATATAGTTGCAAAATGTAGGCATAAAACCTTTCTACATGTAGGGAACTATATATGTCGAGTATATTATACATATGGATGATAACATTTCTATAGGTAGGGTTTATATATGATAATCTTATATCTATACACATGTATAAATACGAATTTCTATGCAACAAGAAAATTGACAAGTTTTGAATTAATTTCCAAAACAAAGAAATGAAATGAAAACTCTCTTTTTAATGGTGTGAAAACTTGAAAGAGGTTATGTTTGTTGAACACTCAGAATACTGAGAGGGGGGGAATATTCTTTTAAACCACTTAATCATTTAAACATCCAATACTCATAGCATATTCAATTTGCAATAATGAAGGAAAGCATGAAAAAATTCAACATCACATAACACATGAACACTAGGATTTTTATGTGGAAAACCCAAAATGGAAAAAACCACAGTGAGGATTAGCTCACAATATATTATAACCTATTATCTAGTATATTACAGAAGTGCTCACTGTAGGTGGATGCACTGTCCAAGTGGACTCACTGCCCACTAGGAAATAAAAGAGTTAGAAGAGACTGTGGCTCATAGTTTGAACTATTAAAAAATTGCATATATTATATGCATGAAATACGATTCCAATGAAGCTCAAAATATAGACTCAAAACTCTTCATATTAATTTGAATCAACACTCTGCTCTACTCTATATTTTCTCTATATTTGCACAATTCACATCCACTTACTCTTACCACATGTCATCACTACACAAAACATCAAAAAGATCCTTCTTATATATCTGGTTCATCCAAAACATCAATTAGGTCGGCCTAATTAGATGTAATAAATAAAATGTAGTTTATCGGCTGAAGATCTATCCACACACGCTTCACGCCAAGAATCAAACCTTATAACAATTTGAAATAGGTTAGCATGGTCACAAAATATCACCCACATAATGGATTATAACATGTTTAATCTCCACAATACACCAAACTCATTAGGTTAGCATCGGTAATGACCTGATATCAAAATTTTCCAACTATACAACCATATTCAGACATGTAGACCTCCAATATCTATGCCAACTAGAACACGCAATCAACTAACACCTTTCAACATTTCCACAACTCTGCAAAGTCAGATTCCAATCCGTGGAGAAGTGCAGATTCACCAAAGCATATGCACTACATTGCAAAACACCTATAACTACCAAGCCAAACTTTTGTTACTCATAACTCCAAAACCAAAAACCAAAACAAGATGAAACTCTGGATTTAGGATCTTCTATCAACCAACTAAATTATGTTAGAAGTGCATAGCAAGATCTTCATCAATAGACCAATGTGGGCATAAATACTAGATCAAACCTTCTTGCAAAATTGTCTTTCACTATCATCCTCAAACATAATCAATACACCCAAACTAATCTGCACCATAGTCTTTGTACTGGGATACAATGTTGACATCAATGACAACACTGCAATGCATAACTATATACCTTGTGCTAATTCCAAATTCTCATGTTGCCAACAATTTCATCAATGACATCTCCTCATTCTTCCAACAATATCCCCCTTTGTCATTGATGGCAACATGCCAAAATTATCTCCAAAAACATTCTCCCTTTTTGACATCAAGGGAAAAGGGTGCATACAACAGTCTTCATTCATATCGGATCTCCCCCTGACAAATATATCCATATGTACAAACTAAAAAACTGAACTAACTCCCCCTAAAAGAGCTATACACCATAAATAGTTCAAAAACTTGCACCAAAGAATACTTTACACCATTTGCATATGTGCATTGGAGTCTGAAAGAATAAATTAAAAATGCATAAGAAAATAGAAATATTATCAACCAGAGGAGGTTTACTCTTGGAGATTCGCAACATGAACTTGTCACTCTTGTTTTCCTTCCTCCCAAATCCTCTTGGCTATGCCAAGCATTATGCACTATGTCTCCAATTCCATTAGGCATTTGTCGCCTTCTTCCAGAGTGATGGGTATCGGATTAATCTTTGTAGCCTTCTCAGCACTTACAAGGGAACTGGAAATAGATGTGAACTTTGAATTTACCAAGTCCCTAAGGTTCCCAAACTGCATGATGATTTTCTCTTTTTGACCTTGTAGTTGGAAGTATTTCTCATGTAAATATTCTATGGTTGACTGTATGCTTCCATCTAGGTCTTGTGTTGGATCATATGCATTGGAACCTTTTTTTGTTTGTGACTCAATTGATTCCATTTCATCTTTGATGCTCATTGTGGCTCCGAGCCACTTCATGCAAAACTAGAATAAGGCTTTGGCCTCAGCCACACAAGCCTATGCATCCTTGAAACTTTCCTAAAATTTGTTGTGTGATTGTGCACACTTCTCTATAATCTCCATTAGCCTCTTTTCATCCATATTTTTATTTATATCTTTTCAAGTTTTTCTTTCAATCTAGAGGCATACTCTTTAAATGAATCAATTAAAAACTTCATATTTTCCATATCGAAGAGTGAATTGTCAATTTTTGTTTTGGTTACAGCCTCCTGTAGAACCTTCATTACCTCTTCAATCAACTCTTTGCTCTTCTTATGTGTTTCAATGATTTCCTTTCATTTAGATGCATGGAAGACATATCCTAGTTGAAGCTTTTGGAGTGGTGAAATCAATGGCAAGGTCCACATTTCCTTCTTGCATGGGTAGCTATAGTAATTGTGTGAACACAATGGGTTGGAATTTCAATTGCATATTCAATAAATTTTGTAGAGAATCTTTGGAGGTTCAGTAGGATTCACTTGTTGCCTTTACCTCTTCCTCTACAATATTTTCTTTTGGCTCCTTCTCCCTCTTATTATCACCAGCATTAGCTCGTATCTCTGCTTCTTTATTTTCCTCATCTCTGGAGGCATCTTCATTTTTCTACTCATCTTCTTTTTCTATTTCTCCATCACCAATAATTTGTTCAGTATTATCTGGAGGGATAATTATCTCTGGTTGGTCTTGTACAATTTCAACGTGTATTAGTTATTGAAGGAGGAGTACTAGGGGTGTCCTCCTTAGTAGCAACTTCTCTGGTAATTACATTCTTCTCAACCTCCACATTTTCTTTTGTTGTGTCTTCCACTTCCGGAGGGACATTGTCTTGCGCATCTCCTTCATTTGTCTCATGCCCATGTTAAGCATCGTCATCTTCTCCAATATTTTCATCCAGAGTAGGCATCTCCACATGCATTTCCTCTTTGTTCTCTGGGGCATTCCTAGCTTTTGTGCTAGGTCTATTGTTGTTTCCATACTCTCCTTCCTAAGCCTCTCAAGATCATTTTGATCTCTACCTATAAGGTTTGTCACCCTTTATTTAGTTTTGAGTTATTTATTGAAGAGTGTAGCCAATGTAGCTTTATTTTCCTCAAACAGAGGATCACTTATCTTTTCCAATGCATAGGCCTTCAATTTGACCTCTTCTTCTATAGCTTCCTATCTCCTCTCTATCAAAATATTCCAAAGCTTTGTAGGTAACTATTTCTCTATATTTTGTATGTCTAATTCAAGAACTATGATATATTTTAGAATAGCTTCAAATATGGTGGCCTTATCCACCTCATCAACCTCATTATATAATTCCAAGATAACCAAGCATAAAATAACCATTGCACATAGAGGGATTCATAATTCCAAGATAATTTGGATTTAGTCCCCTTGTCAATTAGAAAATTCACTACAAAACGTGGGTCAAAAGCAAACCTTAATCATGTAAATATTGGAGAATCATAGATTAGATCAAGTATGAAAAATATTGAAGCATAAAAAAGATAATGAAGCATTTGATAAAATTCCTCAAAGAAATGTGGCTCATGGAATGTTGTGATTGAAGGATATGCAAAAAATGGATTTTTTATTAGGGCTTTGCAAACTTTCAAGAAAATATGATGGATAGGTTTAATGTCAAATTCCAAAACTTTTACAAGCATCATGCTCGCCTATGCTAAAATGGGAGCTTTCAAATAAGGTATGTACATCTATTAAAGATAAAGTAAGGGAGAATTTTTCCATACATTATAGTTGCAATTTACGTGGTGGACATGTGTATGCAAAATATGGAAGCATAGGAAAGGCTTCTTAGATTATTCTAAGTCACAATTCTTTTATTAATTGCCATCTAATTAAAATTTCAACCTTTGGAAGACCACATAATTTCAACATTGCTTTCAAATTTGGTTCATGTCCAGCCTAAAATTGGGAGCAATATCCACTCTTTAGTGTCATAAATTATTGTGGCATTTCCTTACCTCACAAGTTCTGTAAATTTGATGTTTCTATTTTAGGAGCTTTAATCAATTTGCCAGTTTTTCATTTTTTGCACCAATATTTTATGGAATCCTTGCAATTTTTTGTTTGAATGGTTTTGATAACTTTAGTTTGAGTTAAATAATTGTGTCGAAACATTTTGACCTTGAAATACTTATATTGATCCTTACACCCTACGTGAATTTTGTTTACATTAGATATTATCCTCTTGTACAAGAAAAATTAATTTCTAATCGTATTAAAATGAACTATTGATTTCTGTAAGTGTAAAACATTGACAAGTCAAAATAAACAAATTTTTGAATTAAGTTGAACAAGAAGAGGTATTTAATCACCACTTATGATGTTTTGGAAGCAATTAATGACATGTCCATATGTTATAAATATTGCAACCCATATGGCCACCTTGTTTTGATGCATTTTTCCAAACTGTTCATTGTGTTGTATTATATACTCATTAATAGCCTTTAGATTAAGCAATTTATCAATACCAACACCCTTGCTAGAGCATGAAGGGTGCTGTCACAATAGTGGTTTACAATTCCTGAGAGGAACGAATTTTAGTTGAAATCACATATTTTTAGAAAATATAATGATTTAAGCCTTAAAAAGTTCCATTTTAAGGATTCCAATTGAAGAGGGTTTGATCAAATCACCTTAGATCAAACCCCCTTGGATAGAACCTCGCTAGTTTTAAACCATACCTATAAATGTGTCTCTTTACACCTATCAAAATGCTCGATAAAAATCACTTTTGATTTAGATTTTGGGGATCAAATGAATTCATTTAAAATTTATTTCAAATGATTATGGTATTCCTCATAACAAGCTATCCAATGAATATAATTTTAATATGTTTTTTGGTTTGTTATGTATTTGTTTTTAAGTTTTATTAAACATAGGTTTTCATTGAAAATGAATTTATTTGTTCTTCACATGTGTAAAATAGAAGATTATCAAAAAAAAATTGAAAAATATGAGTGCACTAGATATTGAAGTCCTTGATCCAACAAAAAAAATTAAATTAAATTTTGGCATATACAAAAACATTTAGCGTTATATCTCGCTGTGTCTGAATTATAATTTGTTTGACTTTGAAACTTGATTAAGGAAAAAAATTCAATAATAAACTATCTAACCAAGTGGAAGCACTAGATATCAGAGTTACAAATCTAAATTTGAAAGAATTAGAATTTTATCCTTCATGGAAAAAAAAGTTATGCGTTATACGCCACTTTTAAAAATGTTGTTTTAAAAATCAATTTTCGTGGGAGATGGAAAAAGAAGTGCAATTTGATTCCAAAAATTTTGAAAAAAATATTTTTAGAATCTACAAACAAAATTTGATGAGACTCTAGTTTGCACCATCTTCAAATTCCTCACGGTTTAGCCGCTATGTGCCCGAATGTGAAGATTTAGTCAAAAATAATAATTTCAGTGTCTAGTTTGGCCAAAAATTGTAAACCACTATTCTGGGATCACCCAATTAGCCACCACAACTACTTTAATGTTTCTAAATCCATGATCACAAAATTCTAAAATTCTTGAAACCAAAGAATTCACAATACTTCCTCAATCCTCAAACAAAGCTACATATGGAAATGTTGTTGAGTTTTAGTTCTTTAAAAGATTCCTTAAGAAACCCAATAAGCACTATGTTTATGCCTTTCTTACACATGTGGATGTAACTTAATACCAATGAACACAATTTTGCATTTTTCTCATATTCCTATGACAAATTATCGCATTGTCCCAACAAGCAACATTTTAGAGAATGATCTTGTAAACATCATCAGTAACATTCTAGATAATGCTTTGATAAATTTCCGCATCCTATTGTAAAGCTCCAATTTTACCATAATTTGAAAGGATGTTGAAAAATGACATTGAAATTAAATTTACACATGCCAATTGCATGAGGTGGATAGTGTAGACACCTGAAAAATGTCCTAAGCATATCACACATCTTGATTTCATCTACTAACACCATTTTTGTCATATTCACCTAATTCCCCTATTTGATTAAATAATATTCAATTATTTAGTTAAATTCACTTAGTTCTCTTATTAATCAAATAATTAAGGTTATTTGATTTATTCATCATTTTCACTCTAATTTCTCCTTTTGATTAAATAATTCCTAATTATTTAATTAAAGATCTTAATTCTTCCAACTTGCACAACTAAATGATTTTTATAAATTGTTTAATTAACTAATTTTCCTCCAATCCTCTAACTTGCACAAAGAATATTCCCTTTCAAATTCAAATTCTCCCCTCCAACTCAAAATATCTCCAACATATCTCCATGAATTAATGGATATTGTTGAATATCTCATGGATTATGAACCTTTGGTTAATCCTTGATCCACACGTTCATGAATTATGAACCATTGATCCGCACTCACCTCTTTGATCTTTGTTGGTATGAATAAATGTCTTGTACCTATTTAATTCACTTACTAGGGACTTAGGGGACATATTCACATGTTAAGCTTACTTAGTTCCTAAGATTATTTCGAGAAGACTTAGTTGTCATGTCTAGATTTTATCATTTCTTATGTATTTATGTAAAGTTGTCTCATATCATAAGATTAAGACACTTGTCCTAATCTTATGACATCTTATGTCTCACCTTGGCTATATAACCAAGTGGTATCTTATGTGATTCATATTTAATTCTTGGATAATCAATCCCATTGCAATCTTGAGCATTGCATATTGATCTCTTTGTGGGCTTTCCATTTGGCCTCTAGATCTTGGGTATCTATATAGCCAACTCTGACATGGTATCAGATCAGGTTGGGTGCCATTAGATAGTCCTTTTTTGATATATCTTGGTAAATCTTGAAAATTTGAGTATGCTCTTCTCTTGCATCATATGATGACCTGGAGAATCAGAAAAAACTTGAAAGAAATAACAAATTTGTTTTTTTTCTTTGTGGATAATTTGTATTGAAGGCTCATTTTAGAGAATGTTGGTGCAAATCTAAGCTCACTATTGAGTTTAGAATGTCCAAAAAAATTAGATCTAGCTTTTATTTCACTCAATTTGGTCATTGTATGATGTAGTTGTAAATTGGGGTTTGAAGCTTAGATCTGGTGAACAGCTTTTTATTGGAGCACTTATAGCCAAAATGGATGATGCCATTGCATTTAGATGGCCCACAAACCCCTATTTTCTTATAGAATTTTCCATTTTAGATGAATTTTATTTTTGGAAAAAAAATATTTTGCTAGAAGGGTTCATCACTACAAGCTAAATTCAACATTTTTTCAAAAATTCATAACTTTTGATCCAGAAGTCAAATTTTTACAAACAAGATATCGTCGGAAAGATAGTTTTGTATAATTTCTAAATTGGTGTAAGTTTCATTATCAGATATAACTGTTGGTGAAATTTATTTCTATTTGAATTCAGATCTCCCATTTGGACTTCTGAGCTCATAACTTTTTTCCCGTTTATCCAATTTTTATGATTATTGTGGCAATGGAAAGGTATTGAAGAGCTCTATAACTATATCTAAGATTTTTTTCTAGATTCAGCCCCAAGTATATTTTATTCAGATTTGTGCATATTTTCATTTTTGTTGATAACTTGGACATACTGACACCTGGAGAAGTTTTGTCCTTTTGGGAAGGCTTCATTTTTACTCTAAATCATATTGAGAAAGTGTAATTTTATATTGTGGATCTCATTTTGAAATATTTTTGTAATTTTCCATCTCTGATCCATCTTGGCATTGTAAATGCACTAAATATAAAGTGCCAAATCATATATTGTTGGGGGGATTCTTTAATGATGATTTGGGGGGGTTTCTTGGTGCATTGTTTTGATTTGTTTGTTTGTGCTCTTATTTTCCATGGATCATTCTAAGGTTCCTTTGCTCACATCATATAATTATTCAAAATGGCATCAAAATGCATGGAGTATTCTAATGACTGGAGGTCACTCTCTATATGTTGAAAATAAGGTACTTGAACCTACAAATGCAAATAAAAAGATAAAATGGATGATTGAATATACCAAAGCTCTTGGATGTCTTCGTAGACTTGTTTCTCAAGATTTGTTGTTTCAAATTGAATCATGTCAGAATTCTCATGAGGCTTGGGACAAATTGAAAACATTGTATGGTACTACAGATGAAGTAAGAGGCTATCAAATTGATAATGAACTGATGAGCCTTGATCCTAAGAACTTTGATAACATCCAAGACTACATCGCTAAGGTTAATGATCTAAGAGAGCAATGTAAAGCATGTGGAATTGATAAGGACATTTAGTTGGTATATAATACATTGAGAAAATTTGGTCCTGATTATGCTTCTTTTGTTTCTAACATTCATACTCATAGGCTGACTATGGCGTCTGTATATACTACACCTTTATTTTCATCATTTTCTGAGATGTTAATACATGAGAAACAAAAGCTTATCTCAATGGGTCTCATCAAGACTTCTAAATCTCAAGCATTGTTGGTTAGTGAGGTGAAAGAATCAGAATCAAAGAAGAAATAAAAGAAAGCAAAGAATAATCCACATTCAGATCAAGAAAAGATTAAATTCTCTTCCAAAGAGAATTCATCTAAGAAGGAGAAGCCAAATTGTTCATATTGTAAGAAACTTGGATATGATGAACATTCTTTTTATAAGGACATTGATGAGTTGAAACATCTTCTAAAAATGAATCAAACTGATTTTCCTTCCAGAATGTTTGAGTCATCTACTTCTTCTTCAAAAACATCTAAAAAGGACAAAGGTCATGCTAGTTTGGCTTCTACATCAAGAAATAAAGGACAATCTCTTTGTGCTTTTTTAGGTCATGGGTCAAGGAGATGGCTTCTAGATTCAGGGGCACCTCATCATATGGCATCTTCACAATCTATATTCTCTTCTTTTGAGCCTTGTACTATGTCTCCTATTTTAATGGGAAATAATACATACATGAGTGTAATTAGGAAGGGATCTATTGGTATTGGGGAGGGAACTTTCAATGATGTTTTGTGTGTAACTCATTTGTCAAACAATCTTCTTTCCATCTATCAGATTACACATGGTGGAGATGGGAGGATTGTGGAATATATCCTGATTCAATTATCATTTGAGACTTGGAGAGTAGAGAGATTATTGCTACTGGGATGGTTGATCATTCATCTTGATTGTACACCTTTGCAAATTTTGCTTCTAATGATGATATTGTTCCTTTGGCTATTGATCACACTTCTAGTGTGAACCGTGATTTTTAGGAGACTTTTGGCTACTTGAACTATGGAGTTCTCACATCGGATCCCATTCTTGAGTCGTGTATTTCATCTCGTCCATCTACTATTGCATTGGATGATGCTTATGTTGCTATAGATATGGCTTCTTGTGATTCAGTGTAGTAGGATCTACATCATCTTCCAGCTACATCTACTTGGGATGCATACTTCACAGACATTGGTGGGTTGTTTGTTGAGTCTCATATTTCAGATTTGGGAGACACCATTGATTGCATACATCTCTTTGATGGAGATGCTCCTTCAGTTGTTGTGAGGGAACACTTTGACCCTCTTGTTCATTCTCTAGATGATCATTCTTCATAGTTTGACGTGAGTGTGGATACTTTTGGATAGCATTTGGAGGAGGCTTCTTTTTCTTCAAAGGTGGGATAGTTATCTTTGGATTGTGTTCTACATTCATCTCTACTAGATTTTGGATTGACATCTTCAACTATGTGGCCTAGAACGCCTGTTTGGAGTGTGTCGGTTTTCAGCATTGAAATGGAGACACTTAAGCATAGTTTAGAGACATCGCATTTCATTAGATATTCCCACATATTACTTTTAGGAATGGGAATTCATCTTGCATACTATCTTGGTTTTGTTTATGTGAGTATGCTTTTAAAATCTGCAAACACTAACTTCAAACAAGGGTTAGTACCTACAAATCTCTCAAGAACACTCCTATGAAATACATTGTGAATGCTTCCAAATGCAATACAAATGACAATAGAACACTAAAGCATTATGAAAGCAATAACAAGTTACCTATTCCATAGTGGATTGGTGTCACATGTGCAAGTGACCCTTTCCCAACCCTTGATCAAAGCTTAAGATGATGCAAATGAAAATAGGATGAAGAGCAAGATGAGTTCTCAAACCAAGAGAGTAACCTTGCATAAAGGTTGTGTCCCCATTGATGAGGATTAAGGCCTTCTTTTATAGATTTTCTTGATGAGAGATTGGCCAAATGGGTGAATGTGGGACTAAAGATCCACCAATGAGAAGAGGCCACTTGTCAAGTGGTGATAGGCCAATGGATGTGCAAGATTTGGGAAGTGTGCCCATGAGAGGGAGAATTTGAATTCAAATTTGGGCAATAAATTTTGAGAGGGGGACAAGAAAAACAGCAATAAATGCAATGTTGGAGGGACAAATCAACTTGTCATGTTTTTCAAACTTGAGGGCTATGTTGAGTGAAAATGAGAGTTTTAATAAATTAATAAATTGATTTATTTTTGCAAGTGGCTAAATCTAGAGAATGCAAGTGGGTGGGTTAGGTTAGGCTAATTAGGATTAGGTTAGCTTAATGATGATTAGGTGAGTTTGACTTTCATGATTTAAATATTTGATTTATTTAAATCAGGAAAGGATGAAATATGGATTGGATTTAATTAAATAAATGTTTGATTTATTTAATTAAAGGGATGATGATAGGATCAAGTTTGATTTATTTGATTTAAGCTAATGACTTTAGGAGATGAGATTACCTAATGAATGGATGAAGGTGATGAATGGACCTAATGTGAAATCTAGAGTTAATGAATTAACCCGATCGAATGCACAATGTTAATTTTGCATGTATACATTTTGCCCCTCTTTGAAGCAATGTACTTGTTGCATTGGTTCAAAGAATAATCTTACCATGATCAAAATTCAAAAAATTTATGATTCTTCAGATGCCCCAGCGGAAAGAAGTACACTGGTACATTGCCCCCTCGAGAGATCGAGTGAAAAGATTCAATTTGAGGGTCGATCTCATGATAAAGAGGTTCAAAATGGGTGGTTATGGATGATGATGCAAATGAGATGATTTTAAGATGCTTAGAATAACAAATCTATATTATCCTAAACAACTTAAATGATGATATGATATGAGATGGATGAGATTGATGATGTGATATGTTGTGATTATACAATGGATGATTTATGAGATGCTTAGACTAGCAGTCTATATATATGATGATGATATGATACGATGGATGCATGATGGATGAATGATGGATGTAATGGTGATGATGATTAACTGTTCATGCTGTGATGTTAGTGTGGGAGATGAAGAAATTAGATGATGACAAGAGGATCCACCAAGCCAACATTATGAGAGATGATGATGAGAAATGATGATAAGAAATGATGATGATAGATGGATGATTTGCTTATCAAGGATTGGGATTTTAAAAGGGTCACTTACTTTATGTTTGATAACACGCCTAAGCATGATTCATCAAGGTATAAAGGACTAGGATGGCGTTGTACTTAGTGTGATGGACTTTGACTCGACAAATAGATAGGAGTATTCTTGTTCACACCTAACATACGGAAACCTTGCTAGGATGCACTTTAGATATGTCAAACATCTCAGACCAAAACTTGGAAAGGTATAACCAATCAATGCAATAGTCAACAAGCCATCAAAAACATCCTCTATACATATCTAACAAAGAAAGTATTCGCCAAGTTATTTTACAAGAACGTCCAACAAGCACAGCAGACAAAAGAATAATGATCGTTGTCCCATTCCTATCTCTCTAAATCCTTCATTCGGATATCATTGAGAGGTCCTTGGACTGAGCGCAATAAGATAAGTCAAAATAAAAAGATAAAGCACATAAATAAGTTGATGTTCTTCAATACCGCTAACCAAAAGGGAATGTGTTTTCAAGGATAAGAACCGAAACTTATTGCCAAAAGATAATGCCCATTGTAGGAAGGATACATCCTAGGACATGTTAGTGGATGGCGGCACATCATTTCATTTATCCAAAGTGTTCTTTCTGATAAATAATGCCCCTTGTAGGAAGCATTCACCCTAGGACATGATGTTATCAGATGATTGGTATGGGACTGTTTGGATGATGGACTATCGACATGAAGACTTGACCAACTTGTTTACGTACTGACTGAGACTTGAGACTTGACGCTTTTGATTTTTTACTCTTTTAAGCTGCTAGACTTGTTTCTAATTGTTTCACCAAAGGTTGAGGATGACAATTAGTTTATTATGAGTGGTGCTTATTGCGAGTGCAAGCGAGATGAGGCGGATGGATTTTTTCAAATATTTGGATGTTTTTGATGTTTTGCAATGTTTTGAGGCTGTTTTTGGTATTTTCAAGGTTTTACAAATGTTTTGATTCTCAATGTTTTCAATGTTTTTGGGGTTTTCTGAGATTTTGACCACGAGACTGACCTAAAGACCTATCCTAGGGGTCTCGGGGGCTGATCAGCAGATGAGCCTTGCCTACGTTATACACACAGAGACCACGTAGTTGATTGACGACAATAGATTCTGATGAAGATATACATGATGGGTGTCGGTTTGGTATATTGAGGACTCCTAAAAGGTGGCCTAAATGTCTGGGGGATGATCAAAGATCAACCCCTCACGATTCAAGCTTCGAGAGATGACATGGATTCGACAAGAATGACCTTGTTTTTGACTTTTGACCTATTTTTGGATTTTGATATGTTTGATGTTTTTGGATTTTGTGCTTATTTGATGTTTTAGTTTTACGACTTGGGGACTTTAAAATCATACGAATCTGATCCGATGAGAACATGCCCCCAGTGTGATCTAATAGACTACTCCGATAAAGGTAGGACAAACTAACCTTGAGGGTGGGCCAAGTAGTACTAAGAGGGATCATGATACGAACACAAGACCAAACTATGGTGCAGATGCAAGTGGATAAGTGATGGATGGAATATGGATGCGATAGATGATGGAAGCGAAATGGATGGATGATGATGCAGATCAAGCCATAAAGGTCCTGATGGATGGAAAGTGCTTATTTACGCAAGGCGCCTATTTGCCAGGTTTTCACCAAGGTACTTGCCCGAAGTGCCACCAACGTGGTTTTCACTAGAGGGCGATTTTTTTGATCCTTTTTCTCATTTTTTTGGATTTATTGCTTTTTTAATTTTTTTGTTGTTACCAAGATGCCTGTTTGCTAGGTTTTCGCCGAAGTAACCATTTTTCAAGACTTTTTCTAATTTTTTGGATTTTTTGGTTCTATACCTTGAAAGAATTAGGCATAAAACTTTTTGAGATGGGAGCTATTTATTGGCTCTTGCAGAGGTTCCCCTTTGGGTGTTGATAGCTGATATGCCCCTGATTTATAGCTTGCTATTATGATGAAAGGTCCTAACCAATTAGGTTCGAACTTGCCCAGCTGTTCTTGGGGTTTGTTTTTACATTCTTCTGATTTTCTTTTAAGACAAGTTCTCCAACTTGGAAAGTCCTGCTTCTGATCTTCTTGTTGTAGCTCTGTTTGAGTCTATTCTAATAGACTTGCAAGTGATTCAAAGCATCGATCCTTCTCTCATCTAGTAACTCAAGCTCGTTTAATCTTGACACCCATTAGTCCTCATCAGTGATGAGATTTTGCAATGATATTGAGGATGGGGCCTTTCGATCTCCAATGGAATCTGACTTACAGTCCATAGACCAAAGGAGAATGGGGTGGCATGGGTGTCTGGATCTTCCGGTTTGATATAAACCCGAGGCCGGGATTAAAGGCACCAGAGTGCTAGTCGACTGCGTCATTATTTGTTCGTGGGATTTTGAGGATGGTTTTGTTCATGGCTTGCTTGTGCATTGCCTTGGGGATAGTATGGGTGGAAGCGATCTTTGGATTTTCAATTTCTCGCACAAATTCGCGAACCTCCCACGGTTCTTGAATGGTGTCCCATTATCTGAGATAATGGCTTGTGCATTCACCAAGTAACGGCCGGATAGAGATAGTTAGGGATGAATTTGAGATTTGCTTCCCGATTATTATCGTCATGGGTATGGCTTCCACCCACTTTGTGAAATTACTTTCGGTTAGGTGATAATGAATTTATGGCCATTGGATGAGGTGGGAGTGATTTTCCAATGAGATCAAGGCCCATTGAAAAAGGCCGCTGGTGTAACGATAGAATTGAAACTCTTGAAATTTGGAGCATGGATGAGCCCCATCTTTGCTGACATTGTAAACACCTTTTAATGATCATGCACTTCTCTTTCCATTGTGGAGCTGATAATACCCCATCCCTCGGCCAGTTTCTTGGCGATGGTCCATTTCCCACTTTCAGTGTGAGCCACAAATACCGTTATGAACCTCGGTTAGAGCGGTTAATGCCTCCTCAGCATTTAGACAGCGCAGTAAGGTACCTTCTATGCTTCTACAGTATAAGGTATCACCTAGGATGAAAAATTTGGATGCCTTTTTAATAAAGGTTTGTTTTAGGCTTGATGGTAGGTCAATGGGTATGACTCCTATGCGAAAATATGTGTAGATGTCATGGTACCAAGGATCGCCAGGACCAACGATTTCACACACATATTTCGATTCTGGTACTTCGAATGTGGGGATGAGAAACTGCTCAATCAAAAATTCATATTTCGGCACGTTGTCAGGGATGTCTAATAAAGACCCAATTGTAGCCATGGCATCGGCTACTCTGTTGTTGGTTCTTGGAATCTGCTCAAATTTTATGTCGATGAAGGATTCCTTTAGAGTCTCCACCAATTTCTTGTATGGAGTAAGCTTATCATCCTTAGTCTGATATTCATTATTGACTTGGTTTATGATCAACTGAGAGTCTCTGTAGACTTTGAGTGTTATGATGTTCCACTACATTGCTATCCTGAGACCTATAGTCAAAGCCTCGTATTCTGCGATGTTGTTAGTACAAGGAAATGCTAGTTTGTATGACCTTGGTATGCAATCCCCTTGTGGGGTGATGAAGAAGACACCAGCTCCTGACCCGTGTTGTGTGTATGAACCATCAAAGTATAGCTTCTAGTGGTCTGCTACGTTGAGGTTAAAAATGGACTCGTCTGGAAACTCTGAGACAAGAGGATTCTCAGAATAAATGGGTGCTTTTGTTAATTAATTTGCAATAACCTATCCCTTAATGGATTTGCACTCCACATACTTGATGTCATACTCTGACAGTATCATTACCCATTTTTCCATTCTGCCTGTGAGCATTGCCTTTGATAGGAAGGGGATCAGTTTTTGCAATGAGCTTTATCTTGTGTGCCAACATGTAATGTCTGAATTTCTGGGATGCAAACACTACCACAAGGCAAGCTTTCTCGATGAATGAGTAATTTAGCTCGTGACCAACCATTGTCCTACTGATATAGTAGATGGCCCTCTCTATTCCATTTTCATCGTGTTGAGCTAAGAGAGCTCCTAGGGTTGTTGTTGTTGCTGACACATATAAGATTAATGGCTTTCTTGGGATGGGTGGCATTAACACTAGTGGTGTTAGTAGATATTCCTTGATTTGGTTGAATGCCTCTTCGCATTTTGTGTCCCATTTATATGCTACCCCTTTGTGGAGTAGGTGAGAATATGGATTCTGCTCGTCTGCCAGTTATGCTATAAATCGTCGGATGGATTGAAGCCTGCCTTGGAGACCTCTCAATTGTTTTAATGTCTTTGGTGCTTCCATCTCAAGGATTTCCTTCACTTTTGCCAGATCCACCTCGATACCCCTCATGGACACTATGCATCCTAGCAATTTACCTGATTGTACGCCGAAGATGCACTTCTTAGGATTTAATCTGACTTTGTATTCCTCTAGTCTGTCAAAGATAGCACCTAGGGTTGCTATATGATCTTGTCTTTTTCTTGACTTAGCTAGAATGTTGTCAACATAGTTTTCGACTGTTTTGTGAATCATGTCATGGAATATTAGTGTCATGGCCCTTTGATAGGTTGCTCCTGCATTCTTTAGGCCAAATGGCATCATGTTCCAGCAGTAGGTCCCCCATGGACAAGTAAAAGCCATCTTATGTTGATCTTCTTTTGCTATCATGATCTGGTTATATCCTGAAAATTCATCCATTAGTGATAGCATCTCATGCCCTGTTGTCATGTCTACTATCATGTCAATATTGGGAAGTGGGAAATCATCCTTGGGACATGCTTTGTTCAAATCTCTGAAATCCGTACAAATTTTGATGGCTCTGTCAGGTTTTGAAACAGGTACCAAATTTGACACCCATTCTGGATAATCAATTGGTCGGATAAATCCTGCATCTAACAACTTTTTGAGCTCCATTTTGACTATGAGCAATTTGAGGGATGCATTTTTGGAGTTTTTTGTCGACAAGTTTTGCATTTGGATACCTTGCTAAGTGATGAACCATGCGGGTCTGGATCAGAACTCACAGCATGTCGGCGTAACTCCATCTCTGAAGTTTATTTGTCTTTCCTTTAGAAATCTTTGCTAGGAGTTCTTGTTCTTCGATAATAGTGATTCCATAAAATGTGATATGTAGGAGGTCTCCCTTTGTTCCCTAGGTTGACGGATTACATTTTAAATAGAGACTAATATACTCGATGGAATAGTTCTTAGAGGAAGATTGAATCCTTCATCCTCGGGCACCTCAGAGAGGTTTTCACCATTGGATACATCCTTTCTTTTTACTTTTTTCTTGTCAGAGAGTGTCACAATGTGGTTTTCACTCAAGGACTTGGATATGATTCTTAGTTTCTCACTTTTGCAACTGAAGGATTCAATCGTTTCCCCATAGTAGGCATGTGTGTCCAACTCCATTATAAACCCTGCCTTGTGATCTCCATCTGGAATGTTATCCCTCAATCCCATGAATTCTGAGAGCACCTCATCATTTTTGAATGTATCGAGAACTAGTGGTCCTCATTGGTCATAGTCAATCAGTTGGGGGTAGACTAAATGAATCTCATGATTTTCACTATCTGGTTCAAAGGATATGGTACTAATCATACACAGGGTGGTATCTTTGAATAGCCTAGGTAGATTGGTCAAGGAATCTTCGTCATTGCTACTAATATAGGGCTCAGTTATAAAATTATGTGTGTCCCTACTTGTGACTATTGGTGAGTGTACTTGTACTAGTACTGGCTGAGGAGAAACATTAGTCGTTCTAACCGGGGGACTTCGGCCATGTATGGTTATGCTTAGAGGGGTATGTCCAAGACCAAGATTTGTTATGGGTCACGTCTCTGGCATGATGGGTATTATGAGCCCATTGTCATTTTGTCCCAATCTTTGATTTCTGTCATAGCCCATTGTAAGCATCATATGTAGGCCCTTGCTTCTTTCGTCCATTGGTAAATTAGTTGCGGGTCTTTCATCTTGATACAACATGTGTGATGGATCTGCTTCAATAACCTCCTGGCCAAGGTATCCCCAGCTTGTAGACCGGCATAATCTTGGAGATGTTTGTGATGTGGAAGCTTGATGACACTTTCTTGTGGGAAGCGTCCAGTGATCCTAGGAGATTGTAGGTAATTTTCTCCCTCACTGAAAGCATTGTGCGGGAGTTTGTAGCTTCCCACAAGCCATCATCTGGATGATAGGCTTGATCTTGAGAGATGGTGGGAATGGCGGGTGTCTCTGTCGCAGAAGTGGACGCGAGAGTGGTGGGGTCAATGTATGATGTGGATGGGCCTTCATCATTCTTTGGCACTTGGGGGATTTTGTAATACTTGGCCTCAAGATTCTTGCAATATGAAAATGGCTCAGGATCTCCATGGATGGTAACCTCTTGTCCATTATGTGTGAATTTCACACATAGGTGGAAGGTTGATGCTACTGCTTTCATCACATGAATCCATGGGCATCCCAGGAGGATATTGTATGGAAATTCAAGGTCCAAGACCTGACATGTGGTTTCTATGAGCGTTGGCCCTACTTGGATAGGGAGCTTAATTGTGCCCTGAGTCACTCTTTCTTGGTCATCTTATGCTCTGATTGTGATGCCCTTACCTTTTTCGATGGAATCTTCTACTATTTTCAACTGCTTGATGAGGCTAAGAGAACAGATGTTCAAACCTACACCTCCATCCACCAAGACCCTTTTGATTTTGCTCTTGTTTACAATGGCTTCCAAGTGAAGTGCACGGTTGTGAGATGGTTGGGCGGGGAAATCTTGGTCAGAGAATGTAAGGAGATTAGGTGTTATGATATTTTCGACCATAGCTTGGAATTGCTCTGCATCGAGATCTGCGGGGACAGTGGATGAGGCTAATGCTTCCTCGAGGATCTTTTTATGCGCTGATGAGATTTTTAACAACTCCATGATGGAGATGTGTGTTGGCATTCTTTTGAGTTGATCTACAACATTGTAGCTATACGAAATGGCTCTTGATGTAGGGACTCTATTTGGTTGGGATGATCCTACAATTGTGACTTTGCCGCCTCTTATGGTGACTCCACAATCTTCGACATGGGCGCCCTTGATAGTGATGACCATGCAGTCTTCATTTAGCGAGGCCATGACAAATTCATAGACATGATTTACATTGCCTTTCCCTTTATCACCTCTATTTCCTTTGTTTCCATGATTCAGCATCGGATTCGTGTAGATTTTAAGGTCCTGATTTCCCATAGGTTGTTCCACGTTTATGATTTTCTAGTCAATGAGATCTTGGATGATGTTTTTGAGTCTCATGCAATTGTTTATGGTGTGACCTTTTGTTTTTGAGAGGTGTGTTTGATGATGTTTCCATTGCTTGTGTGTTTGTTGTTGCGATATCAACGACAAATTTTGAGTGTTTGGTGTAATGCTTTGATTGATGGTTGGGATGTATGTTTGATTGATACTTGGTAGGGGAGGAAGCCCTAGACCAAAAAGTGGTGAGGATGATAATGGCAATGGCGGAAGAGGTGGAAATTTGAAAGAATGTTGATGATGGATCGTGATGGAATGTGAGAGGAGCATTTTTGTGTAATGGGTTTTCGGATATATTTTGTTCCAATATGGTGCTTGTGTCCAAACTTTGATTATTAACAAGGGGATGTGATTGAAGAGCATTGAGAAATGTGTTTCCCTTGTTGACATTTGGTTGAGTTGGAGCAATCGATGTCATGATTTGTGGAATGTTTTGTGTGATATTTTGGGATGGAGGTGTGGATGAGATGGGGATGGTGGATGAGATTGGTGGAAATGATATCTCCACTATGGTGCTCACATCAAAGTCTGAAGGCAACTTGGCCCCCTATTTTTCTAATTCAAGCATGTATAACGAAGGGTTGAGTCTCATCATGAGGTTGATGATTCGATGGTTATCCGGATTTTGGAGCATTTCCGTCATTTCCTCGCGAGACATTCCAAAAGTAGGGTCCTCTCCTTGGTTTTCTTCTTGTGGGTTTTGCGATGATGTTGGAAGGCTAATTGTAAGATTTCCATCTCCAATGGGATTCATTTCAGGAGTGGTTTGGCTAAGATCACTTGAAGTGGGTGTTTCTTTGTTGGCTTCCATACTCTTCTTGTATTGAGATCTAGTTAGAACCATAAAATGGGGATCAATCTTTGAGAATATGGGAGATGAATCTCTCGGTTCTTTGGATTAATCTCTATTTTATGTCCCAAAATGAAAGTTTCTAGGATGCTTTTTGGGGATCAAAGGTGATGATATGATGATGAATGATATGAATGTTTTGGCTTTTGATAAATCTTGAATGAGACACTAGGCTTTAGGCCTTGGATTTGATTGGATTTCGGATTTGGGATTTTGTCCTTGATTTTGATTTTGATTTTGTTTTGGATTTTGAACAAAAGGACCCTAAGATGTTTGATAATGATCTAAGAGATAGTTTTGTTCAAAGGATGATGATTTGGATATGTGTGAGGAGAAGGATGCATCTACCCACACCTATCCAAATAAGATGATAGTTTCACTAAGTATATGAAGAAGGATTCATCCACATACACTAAGTTAGACAAGATGATTTTGATAACTTTGACTAAGTATATGCAAAAGGATGCATCTACACATGCCTAGCCAAAGGTGTTTTGATAAATGTTTTCAAGGACTTGGTCACAATGTTTTTGGATGATTTTGATTTTTTTTGCCACAAAGCCTAGTATCAAAGATGATTTCAAGATTTTCCAAAAGATGATTTGTGAGATGGATTTGAGTTTGATGTTTTGAAAGATGGACAAAAAGGATTTTGATTTGATTTGATCCCTAGATGAACTTTGTTTGCCTAGATCTAGGTATTGAAGAGCATGCAGATGCTTCCTAAAGACCTTTGTAACCAAGGATTGATTTCTTTTGAACATTCATTTTCAATTATTTTTTGCTTTGGGAATTGTGGTGTCTTCAACACATATGAAAGTTCATTTTGTTTAGCTTTGTTTAATGTCTTTATTTTACCAAAAACACTCTCTTTGATTAAATTTTCAAACTAAGATGTCCAATGTCTTAATTTCTTCAAACCCCACAAGATATGTTATGTGAAAATTTAATGAACTTAAGACAAGGGTTTTCCTATTGTTTACTCAAGGAGACGAATTGAGATGTAACCCAATGTTTAGAAACCTCTAAGGACATGAGTCCCAAGGGAAAGCAATAACATATGGATTGATTCAATGATATTTGTCTCCAAGAGGGTTTGAAATTTGGATGATGTTAAGTGTTTGTTCTTGATTTTTTTTCGATCAAGTAATGTATTTTCAAACTGACTCACAAGCAATGCAACATCCTAGCTTAATGGGTACATTTTTCTTGGTGGGCTTGCCTCATGCCCTTCATAGAAGAGATGATTTTACATGCAACCAAGGATAAAATATAAAGGTATGTTAAGAATGAAGTCTTAACCTCTATATTTCAACCAAGATCGGACATGGCAAGTAACTTCTTGGAATTTAAGTTCCAATGCACCACTTTGATAAACTCGCTCAATGGATCAATAGGCCACTACAAAACAAGGGTTCTAGTTCGGACTTTCCGTTCGTAGGAGTTGACCCAACCTGGCAAGATTCCCCTTTCGGATCCATCTTGTCGGAGTCAACCGCGTGATATTGGCGTTTCTTCCAATATCCACATTTATATCCTGGCTGGAAATACTCTTGGCTTTAGAGTGTTACCGGTTGAGTCGTTCCCTTGGGTGAGTACTTTTTCCCCAAGGCAGGCCCTCTAGGATAAACAAAAGCGAGAAAATACAAAATTCGTAACTCGATCAATCTTTGACAGCACAAAGAAAGAGAATGTATGCGAAAATGCCCCTACTCACACTCGCACAAGATGTTCAATTTTAAACCCAAATCGAAGTGTGTATGGGTAATTATGTATGCAACTTAATGTCACCAAAAGCCTTTTGATTCTCAAGATCGTCGTGAGGCGTGAGAGAAGCGCATATGTCTTTTGATGATATTACTTTGTGTAAATAATTACAAAACAATAAAAGCACACATTCATTTTATCCTTCAAAGCAATGGTTTGATTCGTTTAATCACCAAAGGAAAGATGAAGATTGCTTTGTTCAATTTTAGCCCAAATTGAAATCTAGTAGGTGTCTAAGTTTCAATTTTAACCCTTTGTAAATGAAAAATCAAAGTGTTCTTTTTAGACCCAATCGAAAGTTAGTGTCCTAAAAACGAAAGATAACAATTTCGTGAAGAAGTGTTAAACAAACACTTAAAGCATTTAAAAACACTTTGATTTTTCAAAAGATCCTCCTTCTTTCGTTTTCCTTCACTAGCCTTGTCTTCCTCGCTTTCCTTCGTTTGTACCTTGTGCCTTTTTCATTTTTCCTTTTTTAGCCTTTGTTTGCCTTTGTACCTCCTTCGTTTTCACGTTGTACCTATAAAAGAAAAAGATAGATTGTGAGAATTCAATTTATTTTGATTTAAATTCAAACAATATCATAATCCAAGATGATGATAATAACAGGAGGATTTTGTAAGTAAATTATTAATGACTCCATTTGAGAAGGCATCACACTTGTTAAACTTTCTTTCTCCCTTATCATGATCTTCCTCACTAGAGGTATTGAGCCAAATGAATCAATCACAAAGAATATATCTCTTAACGACTTTCACTATCTCAAGGTAATTCATGAGTAGAGTGATCTAACATAAGAGAATATTTGAATCACAAGTGAATCACAACAATCCAATTAGCATTGTGGATTTACCAAATCAATCCAATCAATACCTAGCATATTACATCAGTAATAACATGTGGCTTTAATTTCAATGTTTATTTGTTGATTTTTTTAATCAAGTCAAAGGCAAAAGCAGATATAACATTAAATGCCTACACCATTTCTCAATGATGAAGTCAACATGGAATACATTTACCCACCCAATCAAGAAAAATCCAGCAAATGAATAAAAGATGAATGAGCATTTAATGATTAAAAAAAATAGCAATGTGAATCAGAGAACCAAAATTATTTATGATGACATAATGAGTTTGCAAAATACACGACTCTTTTCAGGCATGATGACTTCGAAATGGTACAGGGAGACCCCAACTTCTTTCTATAAAGCACGCCCTTCAAATCTTTGAAATCTTAACATTGAAAATCACGCTTCAAGCTCTTTGAATCTTCTTAATAACTGCCACTGTCAAGTTCAAAGCTCCTCAAAACACCAAAAAGATGCACACAGCTTCAGACTTAAAAGCAATTGCAAATTTTCAAGTGTAAAAGAAGTTTGTAATAACTACGTTTTGGTCTGTATAAAGTTGATTGTCAACTAGGCACATTTTTTAAAAAGTATATGTCTGCGTAATCAAGACCCATTTAAAGAGTAGATCTGTGCCTAAAGATTAAATGACCTTAGCGTGCAGGTGAAGGAAAGGAGTCTATGCAATTTAAAAGGCGTCTAACTGTAATCAGCTACCAATTTGTCTATCAAACAACTACCTTGAATGTTTTAAAAGGCGGAATACATTACAGATGGAAGAGGGCGAGGATCTCATTGGTAGGTGTAAGGTCCAATCATCAATTATGCCTTCCCACTATCTCTAGTGTGACAACAGTCTCCTCCCATCGTCCTTCATAGTTCTCAGGATGACATCAAAGTTTTTAAATAGCATTCTTCCAGTCGCGTGGGAGATCTACCATAAATAATTTTGAAGCATAGAAAAATCACATGAACTGTTGGCATTAGCTTATGCAAGACATTAATTGAAGGACTTGCGCGCAAATGGGAGGTGTAAAGCCAAGTAAACACAAAAATGGTGGATCATCAAGTGCCTCTGTACTACTTTCTTAGTGAGTGATACAAAAACAAATATTGTGTCAAAGATTAGAAAAAATAAGAAAAATATATACACATTCATATCATGCAAAGCAATCTTTCCCTAACAATAGGTGCCTATTTATGCATACAAGCCAGAGAAGAACTGTGTAAATCATTCCAAAATTCAAAAGAGCAGAACAAGAAAACAAGAGAGTGTGTCCCCAATGTTGTGTACATCAACATAGAATATTTCCAGCTACCCTGTGTTATTGCAGTTTACATAATGAATAGCATGTGTAAGACAATGTGAAAACCAGTGACTAAAGTGTCTTTCAAAAGACTTTAACACACCATGTATAAAACATACTTGGCTACCTTCTCCAGTGTACTTCCTGTCTGTGCAAATAGAGAATGAAGAACTTTCAAAGAAACGTGCTCAGCAGGTGTAAAAAGATAAAATAAAATAAAATAAACAGTCATGTTCACGCAGCTGGTAGGTGAAAGAAAGAACTACATTCCACGTCCTTTTCTTAGCATCCTTCAGACACAAAGAAAGAAAAAAAAGAACGCTTTATAAAATTGTCTACGCATGGAGAAAGCACACAGAGTGCCTAAAAGATTCATGCCAAAACAAGTTTGCCTGAAAAAGGCGTAAGAAACTTTTAGATAAATGCTACTAGCAGGTGTAAAGTTAGTGAACAAAACATGTCGAAACAATAGCATCTAGAGATAGCTTAATACATTTT
>VDFB02281492.1:847639727-847891594 GCA_007258455.2 Sequoia sempervirens | reverse complement strand
GTAGAGTGAAGCCTGTACTCTGTATGTAATTTTGTTACTGTAATACAAAGGGGTTTTTCTTGGTGTGGTGGGTTTTTCTCCCGTAAGGGTTTTCCCACGTAAATCTGGTGTTCAATTGTGTATGTTTATTTCTCTGTTTTGTTAATCCTTTCAAGTGTATCTTAATTGAACTGTAATTTTATTTCTCTATTTTTGTTAATCCTTTCAAGTGTATCTTAATTGAACTGTAATTGTAAAATTTAAAGTCACCTCTGCATTCTTCCCTGAGTTTTTGATGTTAGGAGAGTTTGTTCTACACCTAAACTTTACTTACAAGTGGTATTAGAGCCTGGCCAGTTGTGTTATCCTTATGGGTACGTTGGGTTTTTTGTGTCAATTTTGTTTAGTGGGAGTCTTGTAGAAGTATGGTAATTTGAATTACAGATTAAGATGGCAAGCACATCAAGAAAAATTGAAATTGAGAAATTCAATGGCAGTAATTTTGAGTTGTGGAAACTTAAAATGGAAGATCTATTGGTTGATCATGATCTTTGGCTTGCTGTGTCTAGAACGAAGCCTATAGGTATGAAGCAAGAAGATTGGGACCTTGTAGATCAAAAATCAAAGGGGCTGATAAGGCTCTATTTAGCAGACTCTATTCTTTTGAATGTTCATGAAGAAAAGACTGCATCTTCTTTGTGGAAAAGACTAGGAGCTATTTATCAGGGCAAGTCCTTGGTGAATAAGTTATTTTTGAGGAAGAAGTTATACTCTTTGAAAATGCAGGAAGGAGCATCTATTGCTGATCACTTGAATGCTTTCAACATGTTGATTGCTTAATTGGCATCTGTGGGTGTGAAGATTGATGAAGAAGATCATTGTATGCTAATGTTATGTTCTTTGCCAGATTCTTGGGATCACTTGGTGATGGCTATTGGGTGTACGACATCCACTTTTAAGATGAAAGATGTCCTTGCTTCTTTGTTATCATAAGAGATGAGAAGAAAATCTTCTGAGATGGTGAAGTAGGCTCTTCCTGTTAGAGGGAGATCGAAAGAAAAAGGAAAGAAGAAGGACAAGAAGTCCAAATCCAAATCAGAGGGGAGATCAAAGTCTCCCAGTAAGAAGTCCAAAATGAAGTACTGGAATTGTGGGTAACCTGGTCATGTCTGAAAGGATTGTAAAGAGGAGAAAAAGAAGAAGAATAAGTATTCTTCTGACAATGATTCTTCTCAGAGTGATGCAGACGCTTTCATTGTAGTCTTGGCTACACAGGCATCAGATGATGTCTGGCTAATTGATTCTGGAGCATCTTTCCACATGACATCTCATAGAGACTGGTTCACTAAGTATGAAAAATACGATGGTGGAAGAGTGTATTTGGTAAGTGATTCATCTCTAGAAATAGTTGGTCGTGGAAGAGTCAGAATTCAATTCCCTGATGGAAGAGTAAAGGGAATCAATGATGTAATGCATATACCAGATCTGGCTCAAAATTTACTTTTTGTTAGTAAGTTGAATGATATTGGAGTGCAAGTCATGTTCTCTGGAAATGGCTACAAAATTACTATATGGTTTAATGGTTCTAGCTAGGGGTGCTCATATTGGTACCTTGTATAAGTTGGATGCACATGTTGTGCAATGCAATAGTGTCTCTGTAAAGTCACAAAAAGCTACTCATAGAGAAAAAGAGGAAAAAGTTCCTAATAGTGCAAACTCTATGGAAGTTAAACTTCCAGCAGAAAATACTATGCTTTGGCATCATAGGCTAGGCCACATTAGTGAAAAAGGTTTAAAAACCTTGAAAAATAAAAACCTGGTTGAGGGGCTTGATGATTGTAACCTTGAATTTGAATTTTGTGAACATTGTATATATGGTAAACAACACCGTGTTTCATTTTACTCCATCCTCATAAATCTTCTGATTTACTTGATTACATTCATTTTGATGTTTTTGGTCTAGTAAATGTTCCTTCTTTGTCTAAATCAAGATATTATGTATCATTCATTGATGATTATTCAAGAAGGGCATTTGTATATTTTTTGAAAAGTAAAGTAGAAGTGTTCATAAGTTTTAAGAAATTTAAAAACTTTGTGGAAAATCAAACTAGAAGAAAAATAAAATGTTTAAGGATTGACAATGGTGGTGAGTTTTGTTCTTATGAGTTTGAGAGGTATTGTAAAGATCATGGGATTAAAAGACATAAAACTACACCCTACACTCCACAACACAATGGAGTTGTGGAAAGGTTCAACATGACAGTGATGGAAAGAGCACGAAGTATGCTAAGTAGTGTTGGCTTGGAGGAGAAGTTTTGGGCTGAGGCAGTGGCAACAACATCTTACTTAATAAACTATTCTCCTAATTCCTCTCTTGTTGAGAAAACACCTTTAGAAGCATGGTTTGGAAAGAAGCCCTCTCTGAGCCACATTCGAGTCTTTGGATGTGAGGCATATGCATATGTGTCGAATGAAAAAAGATCTAAATTGGAAAACAAGGCTGTTAAATGTATTTTTATTGGCTATAGTGTTGGCATAAAAGGATACAAGCTTTGGAATTCTAATATGGAGAAGGTTCTATACAGCAGAAGTGTTATTTTTCATGAACTGAAGCCTTATACTTTGGATCTGCAGTTAGAGACAAAATCAGAAGATAAAAAGGATGTAGTTGAAATTCCTCTGACACCAGATGAAGAGGAATTGAAAATTCAAAATGTAACTAAAACTGAGGAGAGCTCAAGCAGTTCTGAGAGTTCTGAATAAGAAGATCAACCTCAGCCTCAGCCTGTGAGGAGGTCAACACATGAAAGAAAACAACCTAATAGGTATGGGTTTTCTATAGTAGATTTTGCTTGTGCCTATGCTTTAATTTCTAGCACTGATGAGCCTAGGACTGTGAAAGAGGAATTTAGAATGTCTGATTCAAACTCTTGGTTGGAATCCATGAATGAAGAAATGGAATCATTAGAAAAGAATGATACTTGGAGTTTGGTGCCCTTGCCTGAACGCAGAAAAATTGTTGGCTACAAATGGGTATTTAAAAAGAAAATAGGTCTAGATGGCAATGTGAAAAATTATAAGGCAAGGTTGGTTACGAAGGGGTATTCCCAGGTAGAGGGAATTGATTATGGAGAAATTTTTTCTCCTGTAGCTAAGCTGACATCTATCAAATTTCTTTTGTCACTTGTAACATCTTATGGCTTAGAGGTTGAATAGATGGATGTAAAGACAACATTTCTTCATGGTGACCTTGAAGAAGAAATTTACATGTCCTAGCCAGAGCACTTTGTGGAAAAAGGTAAAGAAAATCTGGTTTGCAAGTTGAAATTTTTTTTGTATGGATTAAAAAAATCTCCTAGAATGTGGTACCAGAATTTTGACACTTTTGTTTTGTCATTGGGATTTGTAAGATCAAAGTCTGATCACTGTGTGTACTTCAAAGTTGAAAGTGGTTGTATTCTTATTATTGCTCTCTATGTTGATGATATGTTGTTCATAGGCAATAGTAAGTTAATGATTTCTGATCTAAAATCTCAATTGCCTACAAAGTTCAAAATGAAAGATCTTGGTGCAGCCAGGTATATTCTGGGAATGGAAATAACTAGGGATAGGAAAAATAGAAAACTTTGGCTCAGTCAGAGTAAGTATATTAATATTGTTCTAGAGAGATTTTGTATGAATGACTTTAAGCAGCTAGTTGTTCCAGTTTTGCAAGGAACAAAGCTATCTATTGAAGACTATCCAAAATCTCCTACTGAGATAGAGGACATGACTAGAGTGCCTTATGCTAGTGCAGTTGGTAGTTTAATGTATGCAATGGTCTGTACAAGGCTAGACATTGCCCAAGCAGTGGGAGTTTTTAGTCATTATATGGAAAATCCTGGAAGGAGACATTGGGATGCTGTGAAAAGAGTGTTTAGATATTTGAAGGGCACTTCAAAATATGCTTTGTGTTACCATGGAAATTTGGTTGAATCACAGAGGACTCTCAGCATTCGAGGCTACGTGGATTCTAATTGGGCAAGGGACATTGACAACAAAAGATCCACCAGTGGATATATTTTCATGTTCAATGGTGCTGCAGTTAGTTGGATGAGTATGTGATAGGCGGTAGTCGCTTTGTCCACTATATAGGCAGAATACATGGCAGCATCGCATGCCTATAAAGAAGCAATCTGCTTAAAAAATTTGTGTTCTAACATTGGGTTTGATGCAGAGATAATTACAATATACTGTGACAGTCAGAGTGCTATTTGTTTGGCAAAAAATCCTACTTACCATGCCAGGATGAAACATATTGATGTTCAGTATCATTTTGTATGAGATATGGTGGAAGATGGAAAATGTTTAGGTGATATGAGATACTTTGGAAAATGTTGCAGATGCATTGACGAAGCCAGTGAGCACAAACAAGTTCAAGTGGTGTGCCAGTTCGATGGGCCTTAGTGCCCATGAATTTTAGTAGTTTTGTTGTGCTCTGGAGGTGTCAGTAAGATCTTTGTCAAGTAGGAGATTGTTGAAAAATGTGCCTCAATCTTACTAGCATGTAAACTCCTAAAAGAGAAAAGTCAGTGAGACCCTCTGAAAGTCTTACCGAATAGCAACAGTGTTCTAAATCTTTGAAGTGTTCAGATCATTGATACTTCGCTTCTGTCTTGTCGATGGGAGTCATTGGCAAGACATGTCGAATGCTGTGAAAGTTTCCAACTCATTTCAACCAAGTAGATCTCTTGCTGATGGGTTGGTTTCTAATGGTTATCGAGGACACTTGTGATAACATAAGTCATTGGGGATGGGCTTGAACGTTTGGAATGACTCATTCTGACAGAGTATGTCTTGCCAAGGTTTTACACTTAGGCGACAGATGAATTCGGGGAAACTCTTGGCTGGTAGGTTCGCATTGGGTAAAAACTCTTGCCGATGGATGTGGTCTCGCCGATAGTTGTGTATTCGATATGAACTCTTGGTGATAGCATTTCTCTCGCTGACAGTCTGTGTTCGATATGAGTTCTTGTCGATAATGTTAGTCTCGCCGACAGATGGACATTTGGTATGATCTCCTACCGATGACTGTTGCTCTTGTTGATGGGTATGAACATCGGTATGACATAGAGGATCTATAAGACTCTTAGCAATAGTAGAACTCTTGCTGATAGATTTGAACAAGATGGATTTGCATTCGATATGACCTCTCACCGATAGTGATGGTTTGGACGATGGTTCTATAGTGGATATCGATATGATGTCTTAGCGATAGAGTGAGTCTGGGCAATAGTTTTGAATTTGATGACTCTTGTTGATGGTGGTAACTTTGGGTGATAATGATAGTCGGGCGTTGTGGCATCAGGGAGACACAACCTAGTGTCTCACCGACATGCAATACAATTTGAATGCCTTGACCAAATGACTATTCTATGTGGTCTATTTTTGACCAATTAGAATAGCAAAAGGTAAACTGCGAGCAGTTGAACTGTTGCGACTGTTCCTATGAGGAAGATCAAGAGACCATGAATGACATGGATATACTCTGTAATCGAAGATGATGATTGATTCAGTGAATAGTTTTATGTGTGATCAGTGTGTATGAATTCAATTCAAAGAGCATTGTAATTGGGATGTTCTGTACAAGGTTGATCAAGAAATTATACTGTTGTAATTTGACATCAGAGAGTGAAGCTTGTACTTTGTATGTAATTTTTTTACTGTAATACAAAGGGGTTTTTCTTGGTGTGGGTATTTCTCCCATAAGGGTTTTCCCACGTAAATCTGGTGTTCAATTGTGTATGTTTATTTCTTTATTTTTTTTAATCCTTTCAAGTGTATCTTAATTGAACTGTAAGTGTGAAAGTTAGAGTCACCTCTACATTCTTCCCTGAGTTTTTCACGTTAAGAGAGTTTTTTCCACACCTAATCTTTCCTTACATAAATCAGAAAATTGAGATGTGAATCTACGAATCACTTGAATCTTCCCTTGTAAACTACATAGCTGAGAGATATTTTTAGGTTTAGGCATCTTAATGATTGCATCAATTTTATTCGTTTCAACTTCAATTCCATAATGAGAGATGATAAATCCTAAAAAAATTTATTGACTATGCTAAAGACACACTTAAAAGGATTTAGTCTCATCTTATAGAGTCAAAGCCTCTCAAATATAAAACAAATATTTTTGATCTTGACAAGTTGTAGACTTAGCCAAGATGTCATCGATGTAATCTTCTAAGATCTTGTGAATGAAGTCATGAAAGATAATACTCATCGCTCTTTAGTAAATTGATCTAGTATATTTTAATCCAAATTGCATGACTACATAACAGAAGGCACCCCAAGGGGTAATCAAGGTTATCTTATACTAATCTTCTAGATTAATACAAATTTGATTATAGATCAATAAGCCATCCATGAAGGTGTTGGTGTAGGTTTTTATTTTCCTAGTGGGTGGTGTCCCCTTCCTTAAAGGGTGGAACCGCTTTCCACTTTTTATTGCATCCTCCACTTTTGGTGGTCCATCTCCACTTTTTGTGGTTGATTCCTATTGGTTGGATTTTCCACCTACCCCCTCTCCTAGGTTCTATATAAACTCGCTAACTAGCTTGTATTTTCATACTCTTGTATTCATTCATATCTTCATGCATTAATCTTCTTGCAATCTTTCCAATATATATTTTCAGCTTGGAAGCTCTTAATGCAATATTGTCACATCGACATTGTATAATCTCTTGGAGTCATGGTTTGCATTCTCATGTTTTTCCAATTTATGTAACTTTTATTTTCTCTTAAAAAGTTCCTTGGGTTATTCAATCTATTTCAGATTTCGAATAGGGTATCGAAGCTTTTGTTTTGAGAAATCAAAGCTCATAGATTCCTAATTGAGAGATTGAGTTTATTGTAAATATCTTGTAAATTCTCATATGTTCTTCTCTTTCATTTTAAACGATCTAGAGAATCAAAAAGGATTTACAAAGATCTAATAACCTCTTCATATTAAACATATGTGTTTTATGAAATCTGAGTGATTGTAGCATTTTTGGTTATACTAGAAGCATTTTTTTTACTATTCCAATGCATCCAAAAGGCTCAAGAAATTCAATATTGACTTTTATTTCATCCAAATTGGAGATCATTTGACATAGTTGCAAATGGGGGTTTGAAGCTCAAATCTGGCAAATAACTTTCTACTGAAGCATTTTCGGCCCAAAAAGACCTAATTGCGTTCAAAAGGCCCAAAAAACCCTATTCTCATATAAAATTTATCTATTTTAGATGAATTTTGTTTTTTGCAATTTTTTCTTTTGTTGGAGGGTCATCACTGTAGGCTAAATTCAACCATTTTTAAAAAATTGATACTTTTTGCCACGGTGTCCATTTTCTACAAACAAGATATCATTGAAAAGTTGTATATGAGCACTTTCCACCCACAAAGGTATTGAAAATATTTTTTTCCATTTTCTCTGCTAGATATTGTAGGTTGAATCTATTTGGTGCAAATGTCGTTAAAAGGCCATAATTTTCACCCTAATGCTCCATTTTTTGGAAACAAGTAAGTGTTGGAAAGGTATTGTAGAGCACTACATAGCCAAAGGATAAAAAATTTCCATATTTTATCTCAGGTTCATTTTGTATTAGAATTTGTAATTTTGGCTATTTTGAGCCTATCAAGTAATGTATCTTGGAAAAACCTTTGTAAATGCACTGAATTATTAAGTTCCAACCTTGTAATATTTGGGGGGAGGGTGTTCTTTGATACTAGTGAAAAGGGTGGGAGTTTATTGATGTTCTCTTTTGGTGTTCTTTTATAATCTTTGAGGATTATATCATGTGTTTCTCTACTCATCCTTTTGTGATAATTTTGAATAAGGCTAATTATAAGTCTTGGAAAAAATGCATTATAACTCATCTCAGATGGCTAAAAATTTTCCTTACCTTTATGGGCTCATGCCCAAACTAGAAAAACCTAGAAGGAAATTGGTATGGGGTAACAGAGTTGATCATGTATTAGGAATCATTGGTTCTTATGTTGATGAGTACACTATGGAACAAGATTCAAGAGATGTTTGGAGACCCTCATGTTTCTCCATTCTCATATGATCCTACTACAAATTACCTCATTCCACTTGATGCAGATAATATACCCTTTAATGATTATACTTTAGAGGAGCTTAAGTATTATGCATGTCTTGAATGTTCAGATGACATAGAGACTTCTCTTTCTTCTTACCCTCATGTTGAGATTAAATCAACATCACCTATTGTAGATTCAAATTCCAAAGATTCTTCTTCAAGAGCTTCTATTGATTCATTGCAGTGGGATCATTTGTGTCTTTTGTGTTCAATTCATTGGGGCCAATTTCTACCAGGAATTTCTTTTTTTTGTAGAGTCCCTCATCTTGGATCTAGATGATACTATTGTCATTGGGACCACTCTTTTTTCATTACATATACTATTTATACTTCAAATTTTAGTGTTTCTTCTTTGAAAGCTTCCAATGACTTCTTGCAATGGGATATCTATAATCTTCTTGATTCAACTTGGGATTCTATTGATAGGTATTTCAAACTTTTTTTTGGAGACACGTATTGCATATTTGGGAGACACTATTAAGTGTATTCATCTTCTCTTTAATGAAGATGATTATTCTTTAATTGTTGTGAGGTAACACTTTGACCCTCTTGTTCATTCTCTACATGATAATTCCTTATAGTTTGACATGAGTGTGGATACTTTTTATCATCATTTGTAGAAGAAATCTTCAGAGGAAAAACTTGAGTCTTTGGCTTGTGCTCTAAATCAGTCTCTAGGAGATTCTGATTTTTCATCTTCAGTAGTGTGGCCTAGAATGCCTGATTTAATTGTGATAGCTTTTAACATTAACATGGGGACACTTGAGCCAACTTTAAAGACTTCATACGTATTGCACTTTCTTCCTACATATTCTTTTTAGGACTTGGGAGATAGCTTGCATAGACATTTGGTTGTGTTTCTTTCGAAAGGGAGGAAGTTTGTTCGATGATCATGGACCATCATCTCCATTCATTTTCGAGCATCTATCATTGGATCTTCTCTTTGGGGGAGGCTGCTTAATCCCTTTTCTTCTCTCTCTAATTTGGGGAGTGTTCTCTCTATTTATGGGGGGGAGATCCTTCTTCTTTGTAGGAGGGGGGAATTTGATATGTACATGGGTACATTGGGATCCATCATATTTTACATCCACCTAAGTTGTGCTTAAGGGGGGGTGTTGGTGTAGGATTTTATTTTCCTAGTGGGCTAATTTATTTTCCCTTAGTCTAGGTTTTTCATACACTTAATTAAGATTGCTTAGGATAATAAAGTGAATTTATGACTAGGAGATAAGTGTGTGGTGCCCCCTTCCTTAAAGGGTGGAACCACTTTCCACTTTTGGTGGCATCCTCCACTTTTTTTGGTCCATATCCACTTTTTATGGTTGATTCCTATTGGTTGGATTTTCCACCTACCTCCTCTCCTAAGTTCTATTTAAACTCACTACCTAGCTTGTATTTTCATACTCTTGCATTCATTCATATATTCATGCATTGATCTTCTTCCAATATTTGCAATGTATCTTTTTAGCTTGGAAGATCTTAATGCAATATTGTCACATTGACATTGCATAATCTCTTAGAGTCTTGGTTTGCATTCTTTTGTTTTTCCAGTTTATGTAACTTTGATTTTCTTTTAAAAAGTTCCTTGGGTTATTCAATATATTTCAAATTTCTAAAAGAAGGACAATAGGGCATGTCTTATAGTCGAGTCCACAATCATATCAATATTAGACAATGAAAAATAATCCTTAAGAGAAGCCTTATTAAGATCATGGAAATTTATAAAAGTGTGAATACAACCATCAGGTTTACTAATGATGATTATATTCGATATTCAAGGTGAATAGTCCATAGGATAGATAAAACTAGCTTTTAGAAGATTTTCTATCTCAATCAACTAATAAAGTAACCTTAGGATTGTTTAACGGGCTTGGCATCAGGATATAGAACAATATTATGAACTACCAAAGATTCATCAATACTAGGGATGTCCTCATATGACCAAGTGAAAATATTAGGGTGTGAACAATGAGAGGAATTTTTTAATCTTAATCACTTTCTTAGAAGATTTAGGATCCATGAGAATATCATAATTATCCCCTTTAAGCAGAGTACTGTGGTCCTTAGGATGAGGTATAAGAGTACTATCATCCACATTAGATAAAGGATCATTCTCATTAACACTCATAATGTATTCTCCAAAATATACATATTTTTTCAAGCAATATGGGAATCATTGTTTATGGTGATAAGAAGGTAAGTTAGAATAGGAATCTAAGAATTTTTCTAGCACTTCATCCAAAGAGAAAACATCTAAAGGAACTTCCTTAGAGTCTACTTTAATTTCAATATATTCAAGATGAATTAGTTTAAGAGGAGATTTGATGAAAATCATGTTGACCTTCAACTATGGTTTCACCTTAGACTTCATGGGTTGGTATCCAATTCCAATCTTAGAGTCATGTGGATCAACTTCTAAGGGGACATTAACACCTTGTTCATTATTCCCACAACATGATTTAGAAAAGATATTGAAACCTAGACCATAACATGTTTGTAATTCCTAAAAAGGAGGATTGGTGTAAAGAGAATAATCCATACTATAAGTATCACACTTATTCACAGGAACATAATCATCCTTCTTAGTGGAATTACAATAGCCATCCTCCATAGAAATGTGATCATCCTCCTTAGTAGGAGGACAATCATCTTTCTTAACAGAGCCGAATGATATTGTTGGAATGCCTAGGGGGATATGATCTACTTTGTTCTTCCAAATATAGGATTTGGTAAAGTTCAAGGATCCCAAATCCTCACCAAGACATGTATTTGATTCAAAATAAGTAAAGGGGTAGACTTAGGACTCTCTTCTTTTGGACGATCTTCTTTAGGGATGTCTATCTCAAGAGCAACCTTAGCAACAAGCACTACTAGAGTATACTTCAACACATTATAAGATAAGGTTTGAGCAACAACTTCCATTTCACATAAGTGTATAGCATCAGGATCATTGTTAATTGTGATCACCTTGTTATTAGCAAAAAAATTCATGGAATGATGCAAGGTAAAAGTGATTACTCCCAAAGAATGAATCCATGGTCTTCCCAAGAGAATATTGTAGGGTAATGGCCCTAGCATAATGTATAATAGGGTGGGCAGGGTAATAGATCCCAATCTTAGAGGTAAGATTATTGTTCCTAAGGCTTGTCGATAAGCATTATCCAATCCATAAATATACAAAGAAGCAAGGGAAGTTGAATCAATCTTGATCTTAGATAACAAGTTGATGCTACATACATTGAGATCCAAATTGATATCAACAAGAGAATGCATAATTTCAATATTTTTACTATAAACTATTATCATTAAAGGATCTTCTTACTTCTATACTTCCAAAGGTAGGAGCTCATACAAATAGAACATAATATTGATGAATCTGCATGAAAATGATCTATAAATGTATTATAATTCATCTGCCTAGTAGAAGAGGGAAAGAGGATATTTTTCAAGGCATCCTAAAGTATAGCTTGGTAAATTGGAGCAATTTGAATCAAATCCCAAAGTGAGATCTTGGTAGGAGTAATGTCAAGTTGCTCAACAAGATCATACTCACTAGGATGCTTAGTTGTTGGTTTAAGTGCTTGAGGAAGGCTTCGTTGACAAGGTGGTAAAGAAGTAGGTTGATTAAGATTTTTTTGGTTCCTTCTAGTATTATAGGTATGGGATACTACTATATAGCAGGGATCCTTAGATTGTATAAATCTCATGTAAAGGTTTAGTGTGTCACTCATGATAGAAATCCCACAAATAGAATGAATTATTTTAGGATATGGGCTAGCTAGAGTCACACAAATGATTTGAGCTCTTAGGCCTTTGAGGGGTGGCAAAAGATACAACCAAATTCATAGATTCTTCGACTTGTGAAGAAGAAGAATGTTTTGATGAAGGATTTTTTTTATCAAATTTTTTAGAAGGAGATGCCTCTAAGAAATCATCTAGGGCATCATCCAACATATTAAAATATTCTTTAGAGAATGCATTATCAAAAGAATTAAAATTTTGAAGAAAACATCTGACATGTGTTTTCATTCATGTCAAGTTCACCAAAATGTAAAGGAGGGGATTCGATACCCTCAAGATGACAAGGTATCAAGGAGAAAATAGCTTTCAATTACCTTAGGGATCAATGCTCGGATGAACGAGATAAAGAATGAAAAGTGTTTGTAAAACTTAATCAAATAAATGCTAAACTATTACTGACAAGAATTCTGAGGGTCCAATGTAAGCGTAGAGGGTATAGGGTTGAGGGTTTAGGGTATTGGGTTGAGGGGTTAGGGTTGAGGGTTTAGGGTATTAGATTGAGGGTAGAGGGTTGAGGGTACAATTTTAAGAGATTAGGGTTTAGGGTACAGGGTTGAGGGTCAAATATATAGGGTAGAGGTTTAAGAATTGAGGGTTGAGGGTCGAGGGTTTAAGAGTTTACGGTTTCAGGGTATAGGGTTGAGGGTAAAGGATTGAGGGATTAGGGTTTAAGGGTTGAGGGTTGAGGGTTTGTTAGAACTATTAAAATCTGATGATTCTTGCATTTTTCATATGTCCCCTGAGTGTCCATATGAGTCCTTATGCATTTTTCCTTCATTTCATAATTATTTGCTCATATTTTGGCTCTTATTTGTCCGCTTGATCATCTATCTATGCATTTTTCACCTTTTGGTCCACATCGGCATTGGTCTCCCATGGTCTCCCCTACCCACTATGTTTTTCTACTAAATATCTTTTGTTTCAGGTGTTTTGGTGTGACTGCAGTTGGGTCTTCCTGATCCGTTTTCTGTTGACAAACGTCTGTTGCATATCGGCAAGACGTTTCTGTTGTTTTGGTGATCGTGGGGGGGCTCTTCGGCATATGTTTTGATTTGCGGCAAGAGGTCATGGCAAAGGGGTCGAGTCTTGCCGATAGGGTTTTGGAGGTTTCCTATCTGTGAAGGTTTTTCTTTTCAGTGCAGGGTCTCAGCGATATCATTTTGTCTCACCGAACAGCATATGGGAAACTCGTATTAGCCTGTGGAAGTTTATCGGCGTAGGATTGGCTATTGATATTATGTCTTGGCGAGTGTCTCAGCCTTGCCGACAAAGTGAATATATGGCGTTCAGTGTAGATGTTACCCCCTCTTGGTGATCTCGGGTGACTTTCGGTGAAGCAAGGAACTCTTTGCAGGAGGTCTCCCCGATAGTCTGGTGTTATAGTGACTCTCTTGGTGGGCATTCGTCGATAGGACATTTGGTTGGTCACACCGACATGAGATTAAGTGGGAGGCTCTCAGAAAAACTTTTAATGATCTATGTGACTTCTCCCCGACACTGCATTGTCTCAGCGAAAGCGGATGGGAGATGGTTTTCGGAGTAAGTGTTGCCTTGTCACGGCGACTGTGAAACAAAAGTGAATGCCTTTCGGCCTGACATATTGATCTCGGTATATGGTCACCCCAATACTTATGTGCTATGGCGAAGTGGATAAAATGAAATATGCAGTTTGATGAGAGACCTCTTGTGTCTCGGTGACTTGGAAGTAATAAGGATCTTTCGGCCTGACGGGGTGAGTTCGATATGTTGTCTCCCCAATAGCACAGTGGCACAGTGACACATTAGAAGACCAAGGGAGTGCATCGGTATGATTTTTCCTATGTCCCAGCAAATGTAAACATGACATAATGCATCTCGGGTACATATGAAATCTCTGTGACATCTCACCGACCCGGATTGCTACAGCGAATGCAAAATACAGGTGCATGGGATGGTAGCGTTTGAATTGCCTTCGGTAGGATGATATGGATGTCTCGTCGACTGCTCACTGGTGAAAATAGAATTTTAGAATGCTTGGCCGACATGTATCTTCTTGTGTAACCGTTGCTTGCCAGCTCAATTGGAGCCCGAATTTTGTGCTGGGCCGACATGAGTTCTTAGTTTGATATTTTCCTCATGCTTGTGTATAAATAAGATTTTGGCAATTGTAATAAGGACCAAGAGTTACCAGTTATCAATATTTTTGATACAGTGGGAAAACTCTATGGATATAGAACAGTAAATTTGCCATTTCAGAGGCTATGATGCATGTTCTAAAATGGAGGTATTTATGAGTGTCAATTGATGTTGCTGCATGTGTCTGATATCAGTTATCTGTTGAATTCAATAAAAGAATTGCTAAGTTGTCTCCAAGATGGTTTCTTTTTTATTGTTTAAATTGATATGATAAGTTTGTATTCGATTTATCAGTGCACATTTGCTACATTTGTGTGATCAATTGATTGGTTCTTTCAAGTAAAGACTAAATCCTTTCAGTTAATCACAGTAATCGGTAAGATTCAATTGGATTATTCAAGTAGAGCTTAGTAATCACATTCTTGCATGTTTATACAAGTTGTAAGCATAATATATGCTAGATAATTTGAATTTTCTGAGAGAAGTGTTGGTCATCTTGATCTCATTTGACTCTGCATACCCAACACGGCACTAGTCTCCGCACTTCACCATTTGAACTTATTCAGTTCTCTTTGCATCTATTAATTGAGCATTTATTTTAGGATCCAAATCAGAATATTGTTACTATTTTCAAGTTGGATTTCATTTGTTCACCTCTCATTGCCATTGTGAACAAATTATTTTAAGAAGATCATCACAAAATTAAGTCTGCACCATTCAGAGAGGTACACCCACCCAGGTCTTGCAACACCTAAAGCATAGAAGGTTGAATTCTTTTGATCTTGTCTGTTACCCTAAAGTATATCAAGAGATTGGCAACCTCTTGAGGCATTCAGCCTGCATTTTTGAGAGCTAACAAATTGGCGACTCCGCTAGGGAGCAATCAGAATCAAGGCCTTAATCATAGAGTCAGAAATCTTGAATAGACTCTGCTAGGAACAAAAAATATTAAACAGTTTTCTCATTTTTTATTAAAGTGAGTGGCGACTCTGACAGAAAATTTGCAACATTCATCATGAATGGAAGAAGGTCTCAGTACAGGGGAGGTCATTCTGGAGCTCCTACTGATAACAGTAAGTGGACCCACAAAGATGACAACATTGATAAAGGAAAAGGGAAATGTGAGGACATGCATCTGATAGGTAAAGATAAAGCATCAAAAGTCCATTGTGAGACATATGGTCTCTATGATACCTGGAAGGATAATTCAAGTACAGAACTATGTACCCCTGAGGAGCAAATAAATCCATTTTATAATCCTCAGAAACAGGCTAAGCTTGAAGCTAGGAAGTAGGCTGAGTTTGAAGCTAGACTTGAGCCTAAACGACTCAGAATTCAGCATGAATATGATCAAACGATGCAGGGTAATCATGAAATTCCTAAAGGAAACAATGAGCTCTCAATTTCTAATGAAGTAAAAGCATAGTTGGAACTACAAGAGAAAAAGATAAAGGAGCTAGAAGCCAAATTACAGAAAGCTCAAATTTCTGATCAAACGGCTGGTGGCCCAAAGTATGTTCCACCTCACAAGCAGGGTGATCATGGCACAGGGCCCTCCAATCAACAAAATGCTCCTCATAATCAATAGGGAATCACCACAAGCAGCCAAATCGTCCACATCACATTCCTGCACAACATACAGGTATGTATCCACCTCCCGGTCAGCATTATATCCCACCTCATAATGCATAATATAATAATCACATACCTCAGTATCAACATCCACCTATTCCTCCCCCTCACCAGCATGCAACCATAATCAGATAGTTTGATTTAACTAGTTTTCAGTTGTATCCTTACCCTATGGATGGTAGTTGGAGGAATATGGTGCCCAAATTTACAGGGAGTAATGTAATCATAGCTGAAGAACATTTAAGGAGTTTTAATATTTTCATTCAGGACATAGATATGCCTTATGAAGATTTACACATGAAGCTATTTATGATGTCACTTCTTGAAGATGTCAGGGACTGGTTCAACAACCTACCAGCATTCTCAATTAATTCTCTCCAAGCATTTCAAGACAAACTCTTAGAGCAATATGGGAATCAAAATGCTCCAGATGCAGCTCTTCATGAATTAATGAGAATTCAGAAAAATCAGAATGATTCAATTTATGATTTCAATTGAAAATTCAACAAGCTGCATACTAAAGTACCTCCTAGATCAAGGTTCCAGATTCAGTTGCATTGAGTGTTTATTTAAATGCATCTGATCCTAAGATAGGGTATGAACTGAGAAGTAGATCCACAAGAGATTTGGCTGAAGCGCAGAAGATAGCACTAACAATTGAAAACAACAGGAAGGCTCCTGGTATAACTAATAAAAGAGACAACCCAAGGCCTCCTTAGCAAAGCAATAATTATCAGTACAGAAAAGAGAATACCTACAGAAATGAGAATAGAGGTGAAAGGCCAAAGCTTCATGATATGCCTTACAATACAGATTAGAAAGATGGGAAACCTATATTAGCTAGGCCCAGAAACAAAGAGACCCCTAATCCGTTGAGCAAGAAGGGAACTTACATGGTGAGTAATAATTATTTTTGTGAAGTTTGTAATCAACCACATTCTCCAGACTATTGTGTTGTAGCTCAAAGGATGCAAGAAGAAGGAATGCTGAGGGAAAATAATGGAGAAGATCACACTATACATTTGACTTCAAAAATTTTTCACCATGTTGAGGAAAGAAACTCATCTTCAGAGGATGAAGGCTATGAATATGATGTCTCCAATCAGAAGTATAATGTCCATATGGCTGAACAACAGATTTTTTATGATTCTGATGAGAATTACACAGAGCCACATCCTATTGCAGTGCCTACTCAATGCAATGTGAGGAGACTTACTGAGGATGAAATAGAAAGGATCAATGTTGCTGCAGTTGAGGAAGCACGAAGTAAAAACTGGTTGAGAAACAGAAAAGCAAATGAGCCAGATGGAGTTCCTAGGGGAATTTTTATAAAAGATCAAAAGACAACATAGGAAATTGCAAAAAAGTCAGGAAACAAGCAGCATGATAAAATTGAAAAGAAACCAAGCCAAAAGGAGGAAGTAAAGGAATTAAATAAAGAAATACAGGTGCTTGACTAGCCTAGTAAAAAAGAAAATGAGGAAAACAAAAGAGAAGCACCAGAATTAAAGAAGACTATCAAGGTGGAGAGCTCCTATTTTGATTTCACTCAGGCATTGTCCCAGGTAAAAATGTCTGCTCCACTACTTGAGATGATGAAAATTAAAGAATATAGGGATACTGTTGTTCAATTGATAACAAATGGAGAACATGTGAATGCTGAAAATAAAATAACTGTTAAAGCAGTCAATAGGCAAGAGAAGATAAATAATTATGAAGTCTGCTTGAGTGATATATTATCAACTCCTCCTCAAGTTGATCCCTTTTTTACTACGTTGCTTATTAATAACAAATTGTTAAGGAACTGCATGATAGATTCTGGTGCTACTATAAACATCATGCCTGTTGGAGTCACGAAACAACTTGGTATGTGGGTTGATATCACTGGAGGCAAGTGTTATGCAATGGATAATAGACCTGTTCCTGTGGTTGGTATTATGAAAGATGTTGAAGTCAAATTGGCTACTTATCCACAAGTGGCTTATAATATAGATATAACGGTTATTGATACTCCTCAATTTGGGATGCTTTTGTCAAGGCAATGGACTACAGCTGTAGGTGGGAATGTTTAATTTGATTTATCTTATGCTACAATACCAGTGAATGGCCAGGAAGTCAAATTGTACAAGGAGCCAAGAATGAGCCAGCTTGTTGAATGTGTACCATAGGATCAAATTAATTATTTTTTTTATGTTGATCTAGGGAGTTTTAAAATAGAACCAACTCAGCCAGAATTAATTAATAGTGATCCAATTGAAAAGCATGCTGCACAAAATTGTAATGGTGTATGGAAGATGTACTTTGATGGAGCCTGCAGTCAAGATGGTAACGGAGTTGGGATTGTATTTTTTTCGCCTAGAGGTATTACTTTTAAATATTATTTTCTGTTAGCATTTGAATGTACAAATAATGTGGCAGAGTATGTAGCTTTATTGACAGACTTAAACATAGCTATGAAACACAAGATTAAGTTGCTGGCTATTTTGGGCTATTCTGAGTTGGTTGTTTCACAAATTAAATCAAAATATGTAGCAAAGCACAAAAGATTAAAACAATATAGGAATGTTGTATGGGATATAATTGAATTGTTTGATGCATTTTCAATTGAGTGGATTGACAGATCAAAGAACATAATGGCTGATTTTTTAGCAAATGTGGCATTGAAAAGAGATGATATCACATTGGCTAGGGTATCACAGATTGAGTTCAAGACAAGGCATGTTGTTCCTGATAACATTTATAGTTGGCAGGTCTTCAATGATGATACAGAACTTTTGAAATTCCTCAATTGTATAGATCAGTATGAAGCCCAAGATATTGATTTCAATGCCTTTGTTGAGGAAGTAGATGGGAAACAAACTTTGTTTGGCAAGGAGATCTTACAGCTCAAAACAAACAAGCTTCCTAAAGGATTAGTGGCACTAGAAAGGGTGTATGACGGAAGTGATCAGTCCCTTATAAAGAAAACACTAGTCAGAGAGGAAGATGTTGAAGAGATTAACTTGGGGACTGAAATAGCACCAAGAAAGGTATACATTGGAAAGAAGATCAGACCTACAATTAGAAGGATGTTGATTGAGTTATTAAGAAAATATAAACATGTTTTTGCTTGGTCTTATGAGGATTTGAAAGCATACAAGGAATATTTATTTCAGCATGAAACACCATTGAAGCCAGACGCCAAGCCTTTTAGACAAAAGCAAAGACCTATAAATCCAACATTGGAGCCTAAAATGCAAGAAGAACTGACAAAGCTCAGAGATGGAGGAATTATCAAACCAATCAGACATTCAACATGGGTTTTTAATTTGGTTCCTGTAAGAAAGAAGAATGGTGATATCAGATTATGTGTGGACTTTAGAAATCTAAACATGGCATCTCTCAAGGATAATTATCCTCTACCCAACATGGAAGCAATATTGCATAAGGTGACAGGCTGTGAGCTGTTATCTATGATGGATGGGTTTTTTGGATACAATCAAGTCAAAGTCAAGGAATCTGAGCAATACAAGATAGCATTCACTACTCCTTGGGGAATATATGTATACATAAGAATTCCATTTGGTCTTACCAATGCTGGAGCGACTTTCCAAAGAGCCATGGACGTAGCATTTTCTGATTTGATTAATGTTATCATGGTGGTGTACCAGGATGATTTGACTACTTATTTGAAGAAGGCTGAAGATCATGTGCAACATCTTGAAAAGGTATTTATTAAAGCTCTTGAATATGGTATTAGCTTAAATCCAAAGAAATGTCATTTTGTAGTCACGGGGGGTAAGCTCTTGGGGCATATTGTTTAAAAGAGGGAATTAGAATAGATCCTTAGAGGGTGGAAGCTATTGATAAAATTCCTATTCCCAAAACTGTCAAAGCAATACAATCTTTCTTTGGACAAATTAATTTTTTCAGAAGATTCGTTTCTAATTTTGCTGAGATCATCAAGCCCATATCTAAGATGTTGAAGAAAGGACAAAAAGTCGATTGGACTGCTGAAGCTTTGGATGCTTTTATGTCTATCAAAAGGGCTATCAAAGAGGCTCTTGTCCTTAAGTCTCCAGATTTTACAAAGCCTTTTCAGATTTTTTCATTTGCCTCAATGCATACTATTGTTGCTATTATGCTATAGAAGAACGAAGGTGGTCATGAACAGCCAGTGTCTTTCTTTAGTAAATCATTACAAGGGTCTGAATTGAAGTATGACATAATGGAAAAGCAAGCCTTTGCATTAGTGAAGGCTACTAAAGCATTCAGACCATATCTTGTTGGAGCAAAAGTAATTGCTTGTCCCTCATGCTGCAGTCAAAGACATTTTAACACAATCTGAAGTCATAGGGAAAAGATGTAGATGGATCAACAAAATTCAAGAATTTGACCTAGAAATTATAGATCACTAAGTTGGTAAGAGGCCAAGGCTTGGCTAAGCTGATGGCATAAACTAATATTAAGGCAAATCTGATCTATAATGTTGAAGAAGGGGCTGCAGTTGCAAGCATTGAACATACTCCTTGGTATACTCATGTTATGCATTATCTTAAATTTATGAAATGTCTAGATGGATTAAGTGACAGTCAAAGGAGAACTTTGAAGTTGTAGGCATCTAAATATGTTTTTATGGATGGCGATCTATTTTGGAAAAATAGGGATGGCATATTGTTGTTATGTTTTGATGAGTCACAGGCTAAGCATGTTTTGAAGGAAATGCATGAAGGAGTTTGTGGAGGTCATTATTCAGCAAAGACAACTACACACAAAATTCTCAGGGCTAGGTATTATTGGCCAAAGGTTTTTAATGATTCCTTTACACATGTGAGAAAATGTGAGGCTTGCCAAAAGTTTTCTAGAAAATTGAAGTATCAGGGTGCTTTGCCACTTCGACCTCTACAGGCTGATGCCCCTTTTCATCAATGGGGAATTGATTTCATTGGAGAGATACATGAGAATTCAAGTGGAGGACATAGGTGGATACTAGTTGCCACTAATTATTTTACAAAATGGGTAGAGGCAATCCCAACCAAGCAGGCTACAAGTAAAGTTGTAACAAATTTCTTGATGGACAACATTATCACCAGATTTGGTACACCATTGAGGATAATCACAGACAATGGGATGTGCTTCAGGTCAGATGAATTCAAAAGCTTTTGTCATAAGTATGGCATTACTATTTCTTATGCAGCTCCTTATCATCCACAAGCCAATGGTCAAGCAGAGTCCAGCAATAAGAGTCTCTTGAAGATTATAAAGAGGATGCTGGGACAAAACAAGAAGGCTTGGGATTCAAAGTTAAAATTGGTTGTGTGGGCTTATAGGATCACTGTGAAAAAGGAAATTGGAAAATCTCCATTTGAATTAGTACATGGAGCACAGGCTAGGATGCCTCTGCAGAATTTATTACTAGTCTACAAGTTTGTCTTATAGGAAGATTTGGAAGTTTTGGAACCCATGGAAGATAGAATGGAGCAACTTGTTAAACTTTATGAAATAAGGAGGGAGGCCCAAAATCAAAACATGAAGTTACAGGCACAAATGAAGTACTTTTTTGACAAGAAGGCAAAGAATAGAAAATTTGAAGAAAATGATTTGGTGTTGATGTGGAATGCAAGGTGTTAGGAGAAAGGCAAGCATGGTAAATTTGAAGCTCTTTGGCTAGGACCTTTTGTTAGTGTTGGAAAGAAGGGTGAAGACTCATATTATCTACAAAACATGGCTGGTGAAGATCAGGAATTGCCTGTTCATGGGCAATTCTTGAAGCTTTTTCTTTTCTTGATCAACACAAGGGATTGAGGGTTGCCAGTGCATGAGGAAGGCTTGGTTGAGAAGGTGGTAAAGAAGTAGGTTGATTAAGATTTTTTTGGTTCCTTCTAGTATTATAGGTATGGGATACTACGATATAAGAGGGAGCCTTAGATTGTATAAATCTCATGTAAAGGTTCAGTGTGTCACTCATGATAGAAATCCCACAAATAGAATGAATTATTTTAGGATATGGGCTAGCTAGAGTCACATAAATGATTGAGCTCTTAGGCCTTCGAGGGGTGGCAGAGGCTACAACCAAATTCATAGATTCTTTGACTTGCGAAGAAGAAGGTTTTGATGAAGGATTTTTTTTATCAAATTTTTGAGTAGAAAGAGATGCCTCTAAGAAATCATCTAGGGCATCATCCAACATATCAAAATATTCTTTAGAGAATGCATTATCAAAAGAATTAAAATTTTGAAGAAAACATCTGACATGTGTTTTCATTCATGTCAAGTTCACCAAAATGTAAAGGAGGGGCTTTGATACCCTCAAGATGACAAGGTATCAAGGAGAAAATAGCCCTCAATTACCTTAGGGATCAATGCTCGGGTGAACGAGATAAAGAATGAAAAGTGTTTGTAAAACTTAATCAAATAAGTGCTAAACTATTACTGACAAGAATTTTGAGGGTCCATTGTAAGCGTAGAGGGTTGAGGGTTTAGGATTTAGGGTTGAGGGTTGAGGGTTTAGGGTATTAGATTGAGGGTAGAGGGTTGAGGGTACAAGTTTCAGAGATTAGGGTTGAGGGTACAGGGTTGAGGGTATATAGTTGAGGGATTACGGTTGAGGGTCAAATATATAGGGTAGAGGGTTAAGAATTGAGGGTTGAGGGTTGAGGGTTTAAGGGTTTACGGGTTGAGGGTATAGGGTTGAGGGTATAGGATTGAGGGATTAGGGTTTAAGGGTTGAGGGTTGAGGGTTTGTTGGAACTATTAAAATCTAATGATTCTTGCATTTTTCACATGTCCCCTGAGTGTCCATATGAGTCCTTCCTTATGCATTTTTCCTTCATTTCATAATTATTTGCTCATATTTTGGCTCGTATTTGTCCCCTTGATCATCTATCTATGCATTTTTCACCTTTTGGTCCACATCAGCATTGGTCTCCTATGGTCTCCCCTACCCACTATGTTTTTCTGTTAAATATCTTATGTTTCAGGTGTATCGACGTGACTGCAGTTGGGTCTTCCGAATCCGTTTTCTATTGACAAATGTTTGTTGCCTATCGACAAGATGTTTCCATTGTTTTGGAAACTGTGGGGGGGCTCTTCGGCATATGTTTTGATTTGCGGCAAGAGGTCATGGCGAAGGGTTCGGGTCTTGCCAACAGGGTTTTGGAGGTTTCCTATCGGTGAAGGTTTTTCTTTTCGGTGCAGGGTCTCAGCGATATCATTGTCTCACCAAACAGCATATAGGAAACTCGTATCGGCCTGTGGAAGTTTATCAGCGTAGCATTGGCTATCGATATTATGTCTTGGCAAGTGTCTCAGTCTTGTCGACAGAGTGAATATATGGCTTTCAGCATAGATGTTACCCCCTCTTGGTGATCTCGGGTGACTTTCGGTGAAGCGAGGAACTCTCTGCAAGAGGTCTCCTTGATAGTCTGGTGTTATAGCGACTGTCTTGGTGGGCATTCATCAGCAGGACATTTGGTTGGTTGCACCGACATGAGATTAAGTGGGAGGCTCTCGGTGAAACTCAGAACAATCTATGTGACTTCTCCCCAACACTACATTGTCTTAGCGAAAGCGAATGGGAGATGGTTTTCGGAGTAAGTGTTGCCTTGTCACGGCGACTATGAAATAAAAGTGAATGCCTTTTGGCCTGACATATTGATCTTGGTATATGGTCACCCCAATACTTATGTGCTATGGCAAAGCAGATAAAATGAAATATGTAGTTCGATGAGAGACCTCTTTTGTCTCGGCGACTTGGAAGTAATAAGGATCTTTCAGCCTGATAGGGTGAGTTCGATATGTTGTCTCCCCGATAGCATAGTGTCAAAGCGACACATTAGAAGACCAAGGGAGTGCATCAGTATGATTTTTCCTGTGTCCCAGTGAATGTAAACATGATAGAATGCATCTCGGGGACATATGAAATCTATGTGACGTCTCGCCGACCCAGATTGCTATAGAAAATGTGAAATACAGGTGCACAGGATGGTAGCATTTGAATTTCCTTTGGTAGGACGATATGGATGTCTCGCTGACTACTGACTGGTGAAAACAGAATTTCAGAATGCTTGGCCAACATGTATCTGCTTACGTAACCGTTTCTTGCTTGCTCGATTGGAGCCTGAATTTTGTGCTGGGCCGACATGAGTTCTTAGTTTGATATTTTCCTCATGCTTGTGTATAAATAGGATTTTGGAAATTGCAATAAGGACTAGGAGTTACCAGTTATCAGTATTTTTGATACAGTGGGAAAACTCTATGGATACAGTACAGTAAATTTGTCATTTCAGAGGTTATGATGCATGTTCTAAAATGGAGGTATTTATGAGTGTCAATTGATGTTGCTGCATGTGTCTGATATCAGTTATTTGTTGAATTCAATAAAAGAATTGCTAAGTTGTCTCCAAGATGGTTTCTTTCTGATTGTTTAAATTGATATGATAAGTTTGTATTCAATTTATCAATGCACATTTACTGCATTTGTGTGATCAATTGATTGGTTCTTTCAAGTAAAGACTAAATCCTTTCAGTTAATCACAGTAATCAGTAAGATTCAATTGGATTATTCAAGTAGAGCTTAGTAATCACATTCTTGCATGTTTATACAAGTTGTAAGAATAACATATGCCAAATAATTTGAATTTTCTCAGAGAAGTGTTGCTCATCTTGTTCTCATTTGACTCTGCATACCCAACAACGCACTAGTCTCTACACTTCACCATTTGAACTTATTTAGTTCTCTTTACATCTATTAATTGAGCATTTATTTTAGGATCCAGATCAGAATATTGTTACTGTTTTCAAATTGGATTTCATTTGTTCACCTCTCATTGCCATTGTGAAAAAATTATTTTAAGAAGATCATCACAAAATTAAGTCTGCAACATTCAGAGAGGTACACCCACCCAGGTCTTGCAGCACCTAAAGCGTAGAAGGTTGAATTCTTTCAATCTTGTCTGTTACCCTAAAGCGTATCAAGAGATTGGCAACCTCTTGAGACATTCAGCCTATGTTTTTGAGAGCTAACAGGGTTGATGGTTAATGGATTAGGGTTTACAAGCTGAGGGTTAAAGTGTTTAGGGTTGATGGTTAAGGGATTAGGGTTTAAGGGTTTAGGGTTTAGGTTTTAGGGTTTAAGGTATAGGGTAGAGGGTTGAGGTTGTAGGTTATAGGGTAAAGTGTTTAGGGTTTAGGATTTAAGATACATGGTTGAGGATTAATGTATAGGTTTGAGCGTATAGGTAATTATGGTGAAACTTCATATCACACACAAAATTCGACATACATAATACATAGAAGATGTCATAATTGGTTAAAGATAGGTCTCATTGATGTACTGTAAACCAAGCCCTTATTGACACATTATAATAGTTAAGAGACCTTTACAAAATCAACTTTTTCAAAATGTGAGTGGGTTTTGGAAAAGTTGAAATATGTCATCTTAAGAGCAAGCTAAATCATGCTTATGTTATAATGCAAGCACATTTTGTCTTACTCTAGAAATGGTAAAATAGGTAGGACACCCATCATCCAGGACCACATGCTTTATTTACTTGCTTATGTGTGTGATCTGACAAAAAAATGCTTTTTGATGTTGTTGGAAAGAGAACATGCAATTTTTACACATTCCACCACATTTGCATCAACTTTCTGCCACCTTTTTCTAGTTTTCCAACTTATGAAGGAGGAAATAACAAAGTGTTTGCATCAAATTTGACTATATCAATTGAAGCTTCAATGTTTATAGTGTTGCAATTTAAAGAATGATTAAATTGTTATAATTTAATAATATACATTGGTTAATTGTATATCTTTTATTAGTTCTATTAGAGTTATATACAGTTGAATGTTGACAAGGAAGGAATTTTGTGAAAAGATCAAATTGTTAAAGAGTTTGATGTATAAGAAGAAAAAATACTACACACATAATTGGGTAATTTATCCAATAAAATATTTGATTTTAAGGTATGCCAAGTCTTTAAATGTGGTCTTTAAATTTTCCTTCATTCTGTTATGGGATTACATTTTGCTAAGTATTCAAAATTATGACTACTCAACATACATATCCTTAATAAAATGCATTAGATTTTTCTAAGGGATTAGATTAGATTTTGTTGAAATGCATATTCCATGTTTATCATTGTATGTTTTTACTTTTTGACATATATGAGAAATCAAGGGGGGTTCGTTTGAAAATTTTCAATATAACCTTAGCCCCTCTTAGCACATTTAACCTAGACAAAGACTACAAAAAAAACTTTTTAACTTCCATTAGAATTGTAAAAACAAACAATCTTGTCTTGGTTATTTTATCCCCTTGCTAAAATATCTTGCTTAATCTTCAATTTCTCTAATTATAGTTTTAAATTTTATATCTCAACATTTTCTTCTTTCTAATTTAGTGATGCTCTAATTTCAAGTAGCAATCCAAACACAAACTAGTTTACCCTTTGTTTCTCCAAAGTAATCATTATAAACTTGTTGTCAAACCCTCTATGGCTAGGAAGCAACTTCAACTTTACCCCAAACCAACAAAACTCACTTATATATGACAAAGATTACAAATGAAAATAATAGTTAAGGTCTGATATGGTGAATACCTAGCAATTTTGGTGGCTAGTGATGAAAGGAAATATGCCATGAAGGCTGCACAATGTGCCTAGTTTTTTTATGCATTAGGATTGATGACATTAACTATGTGTAATTGATTATAAGGATTTTATGTCAATAATCCAATACTATGCATGCTATTTATTCTTATGGTGTGTCCTAGTACACTTATGCAATTGAGTTGTATATGTCATTGAGTTGTATAGGTTTTATTTGAGTTTCTAATGAGATTGTATAGTCATAGAGATTCTATGTGTTTTATTTGAAGGTTGCATCAAACTCCTACCATGTGTTCTTAGTGCACTTTTTATTCATCATGGTTGAGTGACATTTACTCTTCTACAAGATGATTTTCTGGATTTTGTATGAAGTTTTGAATGACATATATTTCATTTATTTGTATGGATTTTTTTGAATTTTATAATGACACATGTGTCATTGAGTTGAATGGATTTTGTTGCACTTTTTTGCTGCCCTCGTCATGCCCTTTGTTGCCCATCCTCATGCCTCTTTTGGAATGTCATATATTGTGTGTATCACAATTTCATGATAAATTTTAGATTAATGTAAGTTATTGTAAAGGAGCAAATTTTCATCCCTTACGCAAATTACCCTTTTACACATCCTCGCCCTAGAAAACCAAATCCAAAGCAGAAATTCCACATTAGCAAGCTACCTTCCATCCACTTGGCATCTACCCTTTGTGTTAGTAGAATAATATTTGTTGGGGATTTGCGTGTAGTGTGCAGATGTACACATGATGCGCTTATGTCCCTGACAAATTCCTATGTTTGAAGTTGATAGAGGCATTACACTTTCAATTGGAGTCGATTTGTAATGTCCCTCTTCAACCAATCGACCCCAAAAATGGAAGATTCTTCCTCTTCTCCTTAAAATTCATTCATTCTCACTTCACTAGGATCTATAAGAATTCAATCCATATCTCTCACACTCTCAAGCATTTTTTCAGCATTGTCTCCATTCTCAAGCAGCACTTCAACACTCCATTACAGCAACAACACTCCATCAACTCCACAAAGCAAGTGTGAAGCAAGCCATTGTAGTGTGGGCTTGATGATTTGCGAGACCTCCCCTCATCGCAATTGAGGCCATCGTGATTGTTTAAGCCTTCTTTCTCCTCCATTGGCTAGTGATCTCTTGGTGGAGGTGATAACATTTTTCTCCTCTCTTTTGTGATATGGGTTAGTAGCTCTTTACTATTTTGTAGTGTTTATTTACATTCCTTCTATGTTTGCTTCTTTATCATATATTTCTCTCTCATTTCTATCTAGTTGTCTGTGGAGGTGGAAACACCAAAACAGGGTTTTGACTAAGGTAGACCGCTATATAGCCCCAAAAATTTTCCCCTCTTTCTTGTGTCCAATAGAACATACTTTTGGAGCTAGCTAGCGAATGTGCATTTTTGTTAGATTATCTTTATTACTTTATCCTCTATCTATCTACTTTATCATCTTTGTTTGTATTTTTCTTACCTTATTATTCTATTTTTTCCATCAAAACCAACTAGCTAGGCCAATTAGTTATTTTTGAGTAGTTCGTATTATGTGCTGAGATTATGGATGCACAGTCCCTGAAGCTCTGGAATCTTCAATAAAGGACCTTTGCCATGAAAGATAATCAACCACAAAGGAAAGTGTTGCAACTATGGAATGTTGAATAAAGATTCTAAATTGATATGATATGATGTGATGGTATGATACAAATGAACAAAATTCCTGATTATATAGGCAAGAAGGAAAACCTAAGATGCAAGAGATGTTGCCATGTGTCATGATCTAACAACATGTGACAACATGTGAACCCTATCTAGAAGATTATTAAATACTAAGATAAGTTCTAGAAGGATAACTCATCTTCAAAAAGGAATCTTATCCCTACAAACATGGAAGGAAATATTACCCTATTTATTAAATGATTTATTAAAATCTAACCTAGGACTAAATGATGCCAGTGCACCCGAGAGATGCCAACATGTCGTGTTGACATCCTAGAACTATGTTGCCATCTTTGAATAGAGAGCTATCTGAGGCATAGTACCGACTCCAAAATCCAGTTCACCTAGCCCAAACTAAAGTTTAGATCTATACAGTGATTGAGGCACATTATAGTCCTCATCATTCTCAATCCCTGTTCCCAAAACATCCCTTAAGAATGAGGTAAGTTAGGGTAGTCCTCCACTCTCAACTCTCTGTGACCTAGGGCCTTGACGTGGTTGGTCCCCCTCTCTTACATTTTTGGTGAACCTGACGTGAACTAACATCAGTCCGTTCATTGGTATTGAGACTTTTCCTTGGTACCTTGTGATCATTAAACACTTGAGTGTTGTGAAATTTTATTGGCATCACAACCTAGTCCATGAATTCTAGGTACATTGTTAGGAGAAGTTTGCGACACCTTCCAATGGAGAGGATGAAGGTCACTACTAGTTTGTCTACAAGCCTTTTTGTTGTATCCACCATTGGTCTTACCGCTCAAGAGTAGTTATCAAGGGGTGAGGTAGGGATCTTCAATGAGACTAACCACATCCCCACTCCTCCTGCACCTCCTACACCACCATTAGTAGACAAGCAGGAGGCCATTCACATTCCTTTATAATATATCTATATCCTTAGCAAAGGACTAGGTGACTTGGAGAATCACCTAGAAAAGGACCCCAAGATGGCTAGGGCCATTAGGGTTATCAGCAAAATAAAGTATATGGGGAGAAAAGACCGAACATGCATAGAAATCTTGGCTAGTCTCTCTAGTATGACTGAAGCATGTGCTCCTCCAAATAATCCTAACAATATACAAAGGGCTACTTTTGAGGACCATGAGAGACAACTAGGAATGTTGATGTGTCCCATGTTTGTGTACATGGCCGACACAATCCCATTGATTAGTATCCCTTCTACCTTCAAGGGATCTGAAACTATCAAGGAAAATAGAATACCCTTGGGTGGTAGTTTCACACCTCCTATCACCTATAATGGTGGAGGTTTTGGCAGATTGAGTGGTGGGGGCTTTGAAAATGGTGGTGGCTTTGGTTGCAGAAGTGGCGCTAGCAGAGGTGGTTTTGGTGGAGGCTATGGTGGTTGCTTCAAAAGTAGAGGTGGCTCTAGTGGAGGCCCTTCAGGTAGTGGTGGCTTTGGTAGTAGTTCCGGCGATGGTCACACCAGTGGTTCTGGAGGTGGCTCTGGTGGTGGTTCTGGAGGAGGTTCCACTAGACCTTTGTCATCTCAAGACCCTATTCTAAATACTCTTCTCTAGAATATGGGTAAGATGCAAAGCTAGCTGGTGAGTCTCTCCCAAGCCTCTGCCCAGCCTATCTTTCAACCCTTTTTCATATATATCACATTATAGTAGAAATTTTAAATAATCCCTTCCCCAAAGGAATGGAGATTACAAATTTTGAAAAATATGGCAGCAAAGGGGACCTAGAAATGCATGTTTCCACCTTTAACACCCTGTGTACTAATTTTTTCCATCACGATGCATTGATGGAAAAATTATTTCCTTGATCTCCTAAGGATACAACACTTGAATGGTATTGTTCCTTACCTGAAAAATTCCATCTTCTCATTTGATCAACTTTTAAACTAGTCCCTATTATAGTTCCAAGCTAACATCAGACCAAAGATGACCTTTTTTGATCTTGTCTAATGTAAACAAGGTGATAACGAAAAGATTACTGATTTTATAATGCGATACCAAGTGCTCTTTTCACAAATCTCGTATCCGCTGCCCGATTTTGACATGCAAAAGGTGTTCATAGGGAACTTGCAAAGACCTTAGCAAGAGAAATTTTCCCTTATGAAATACCATTCTTTCACGCATTTGTGTGTTTCATTATGTGAATATCAACAAACAGTAGTTCAATTCGGGGGATCCTCCTCACGCTCTCGTTCAAAAGGAAAGTCCATTGTATCAATCTCTGATAAAGGTAAGGTTGTTGCAAATGTAGTGGCTGTTATGAATGATAATGGCCTCAGATGGAATAGAATTTCAAAAATTTAAAGAATCTTACTCTTCCATCCTAAATTTTTTTTTGAAGTATAAGATCATAACCTTGGAGAACCTGAAACCTCTTAAGGAACCTTTACCTAGTTGGTATGATCTTAATACCTTCTATCAATACCATCGAGTTAACGAACATGATACCAAAAGTTTTATGTGCCTGTGTCATGAGATATAGGACCACATCAAGGATGGTACTATTCATCTTGATGGAAGTAAATAAAATACAAATAAATCAATGGTGAAAGCAAATAATGAGTTACAAATATATACGGACCCGTTTCTGTCACATTCTTCCAACATGATTATCGATAACTCTAATTCTACCACTTGACCTAAGGCATATGTTAACATGGTCATGGTTACTCCTACCATGCAACCTACACCTGGCTCCCCAAATGTGACATTCACATCGCAAGAGTTACCCTTAAACAACAATCCCTCTCTCCTCTACATTCTCGCTCACCTCAATGGCAACATTGTGATAGGGGTCTTAGTCAACCTCACGAGTTGAGTGAATTTCATTACATAAGAGACATTGTGGCTTAATTCATTGCATAGAAAGGAGTACGAAGAAACAAAGTCCATTATCCACACACATGATGACCTTGCTCTAAAACCTTATGGTTTGATAACTCTATTCATCCTAGTAGGACCTAGGGCTATAGAAATAGTCTTTGATGTTATTCTGTAGTTGGATCTATTCATGATGAAATTGGGCATACCTTGGCTAGCTTCCATGAATGAAATCACCTCCTTCATTCACAAATGTTTAAATTTCTCCCATGAAGGTGTGGTGCATGTAGTGCATGACACTGGATACTAGTTATTGGTGTCCCATGGGGGTTACTCGTTGGATCATTTTTGGCCCACTTTGATTGGTCCTCTCCATCCAAGAATGGACCTACTTTACAAAAACTATGTGAAGTATAACATCGGGGGAAAGGGACAGTCAAAATTGACCCTTCCAATAGCACAACAACCAGTTGCCTCCCCTTCTCGAAAGGGAAAAGAGAAGCTACCCTATTCCTGAGATGGATCTTCCACTCCTCCTTCTAGGGAAGAGTTTGAGATGAATATGCCTAGCTTTTATCCACTGAGTCCGATGAAACCTACCTGGCATAAGCCTAATATCAGGATATCGGACCTCCCTACTAAGCCACCTAGACCTTGGTACTACTTGTATGGCAAGGGAAAAGGTCCCCATGGGGAATCCTCTATGTCCTGACCTCTACGACCTCCCATAGCTTCTGCTCCAAATGCAATAAATGGGAAGAGGCTAGTTGTAGATGCATTAGAGCCAACTCCCCCTGTTGCTACTCAACCTGCTCCTCTGGCTCCCGTTTAGGAGCATGTCCCTCTACTAGAAATAACTATGGTGGACACTCCCATGGCTGAGCAAGAGCCTTTTGTCCCCTCACAACCTTCAGCCTCTAGTTTGAAGAGTCATAGAAGTTGCCTTGCGCATGAATGCAAGCGTTAGTGAAAGACTCTTCTAACTGACTAGGCCACTTTGCAAAAGAAGGAAGAGGATTCGACTGCACCTGTCTCAGGGTCTCCTGATGCGTCCTCCTCTCTCCTCCCCTTGGCTTCCATTCAATCTAGTTCAATCTTGCTTTTGGCTTCTACCGTGAGTAAAAAATGCACCTGACTCCAAATAGGTGCAAGTGTTTATCGCTCCTTTGGTGGAGCCAACCTTGTTGATGTCCCTTCAAGACATCCCTCCTTTCCATAAGCCCATGGATACGTTGAATACTTCGGTGGTATCTGCTCCAATTTTCTCCTCCTCCTCCTCCTCAGCACCTCTTACCTCATCTATGGGGAGTTCACATCCCCCAAAAAAGCACAAGAGGGAGGATGGACCTTCCAACAATGGAGGGTGTAAGAGGATCCCACCTTCTCTGAAGGGTGCTCATACACTGACTTGTTTTGTCCTAGTAACGGAAGTAGCCTCGACTTCCCTTGAGTTCGTCACCGCTCCTAAGTCACTTGGTGAGCCTAGTGATGAACCCTAGGAACAACCCTCTTTGTCCATTTAGGTACAACATGGCACTCCAACAAAGTGCATGTTTAACTCTCTGGATGAAGTTTCAGCCTTGTCAACGATTTTCGCAAAATCACTGATCATAGCTCCATAAGAGTCGAGTGGAGGAGACCTTGTGGGGTCTTCTTCTTTAGCCCTTCTTGTGGGAGGGTTGGAAGCTCCTCCCCTTGATATTCCACTACTACAATCTCATCCTCTTTCTCTTTATGATGATCTAGAGTAGGAAGCGGATGACCTCTTGGTTGATGAAGGTTAGGGGGATGCCTCTTCTTTATGTTGTGATCGTACTATGTGTTCCTGGATAACCCTTTTCACCCTTGTTGGTGCTTGGATATAGGCATGGTTTTTATGTTGTGAACCTTCTTCTATTTGTATCATCATTCTTCCATATTTATGGTTGATGCAAAGCATTGGGGTAATTTAGGCTCCCCTTCCATGTTGACCCAATTTTCTATTTTTATTTTTTCTTCTCATGCATTCTTCACATGGTCTGATATAGTAGGGGGTTGATGACTGTATACACCTAAATTTGTTCTACAGGAATTAATTAAATACTAGTTATTTAATTAATAATCTTTAATTCATCTACTTATAAATAAATTGAAAATTTTATTTATATAGTTCATTTTTCTCTAAATTCTATCTTAAATAATTGTTTGGTGTGGAGCCTGATCACTCTCCAAGTGGGAGATTGTTGGTATGTGGCAACTAATCATGCTATACTATACACTCTTCATGTATCATGGAGATTGTTTCTATGATTTTTTCCCATTTTTTCGTATTGTCACCAAAAAAGGAAAAATCACCGAAAAGGAAAAAAACTGACTTTGTAAAACCCTAATTTTGGAAGCTTCTAAAAATATTGTTTTAAGTGTTTTGGATGTGGGTTGCAGTATGGAATTATTAGCGATATTGTAATATGTTTTACATTGGATAATAAAATTATTGGATGGCTGCGGTTTTGTGGATGTACCTAGATTGGGTGAACCACGTTAAATTCTTTGTGTTGTCTTGTTTCTCCTATAATTTTTTTGTGTTTTATTTCTTTGTTTTATTAGTCAAATCTGCATTTAACTATTAGTTATCTTCTTACTAACCCTCACAAGTGGTATCAAATTGGGTTGTGTTCGATTATCATCTCAGGAAGGTCTCATGGTTGAGTGGGAGTCTCACAGTTAAGTGGGAGCAATGGTGGATGAGGGTAAATTGAAGGTAGATAAATTCAATGGGTAGAACTATCAGTTATGGAAGATGCAGATGGATAATTATCTCTATCAAAAGGATTTATGGAGGCCATTGGAAGGAATATCCAAGAAACCAACAACAATGAGTGATGAGGACTAGAATCTTCTGGACATAAAGGCACTGGGAGTTATTCGGTTATGTCCGGCACAATCAGTGGCATTCAATATTACAATAGCAAAGACAACTCAAGAGTTGATGGAAACCCTAGCAAAGTTATATGAAAATCCTTCCACTTCAAATAAGGTATTTCTTATGAAGCGTTTATTTAATATGAAAAGGTAGAAGGTGGGTCAGTTGTTGATCATTTAAATGAGTTTAATACGGTTACCAGTTAATTAACCTCTATAAATGTAAACTTTGATGAAGAAGTTAGGGCTCTTTTTATTATGCGTTCTTTTCTTGAAAGCTAGAATAGCTTGGTAATGGTTGTTATCCATTCTATTTCTAGTTTGAATACATTAAAATTTGATGATGTTGTTGGTGTTATTTTGAGTGAGGAAATTCGTAGGAAAAGCTCAGGTGGAACATCCACATCAGGCAATGTTTTGAATGCAAAAAGTAGGGGAAAAACAAAGGAGAGAGGAAACAATTATGGAAGTCATGGGAAGTCACAAGGAAAATCAAATGACAAAAGTTCCCAATCTAGAGACAAGAAGGATTGTTGGTACTATGCTAAGTCGAGTCATTTAAAGAAAGATTGTTTGTCTGAAAAAAATAAAGGAGACAAAAAGGAAGGCAATAAAGAGGCAAATGTGGTAAGTAATAAATCTGATGAGGATACTTTGATTCTTTCCCTTGATAATGTTGATGATTCTTGGGTGTTATATTTATGGGATTCATTTCATGCTACACCCCATAGAAGTTATTTTCTTGATTATGTCCAAGGAGATTTTGGACTGGTTTATTTGGGAGATAACGAACCCTATCAGATTTTTGGAAGGGGAAGAATCAAGATTAAGTTATAGAATGGGAATCATTAGCTCCTACATGAGGCAAGGCATGTTCCAAAGTTAGAAAGAAATTTAATTTCAGCAAGGCAACTAGATGATGAAGGTTGTGTTGTTACATTTAGTGATAAAAATTGAAAAGTTACAAAAGGTGCCTTAGTAGTAGAAAAAGGTGTGAAAGTGGGAACCTTATATCTTTGTACAGGTCATACTGTTCCTTTTGCTTTAGCTATTGCACATAAAAATCAATGTTCAAGAACAGTTGTTGAAGTTCACCAGGCAGAAAATTAGGTAGTTGTTGTGGATTATGAATCAACACTATGGCATAGTAGACTTAGGCATATGAGTGCAAAATGTATGAAAGTACTTCATTTAAAGAATGTTTTACTAGGTCTGAAATGTGTTAATATGGATTTATGTTAAAGTTGTGTGTATGGAAAATAAAAGAGAGTTAGTTTTCTCAAGAATGGGAAGCAAAAGAAACATGAGAAATTGGAGCTTGTGCATATAGACATGTATGGGGACCAACTCAAGTATCTTCTCTCGATGTCTCTCAATATTATGTCACTTTTATTAATGATGCAACAAGGAAGGTATGGATTTATTTCCTTAGGAAAAAATCTGATGTATTTGAAACTTTTGAGAAATGGAGAAGCTTGGTTGAGAATGAGACAAGTAAAAAGTTAAAATGTCTTAGATCTAATAATGGTGGTGAGTATTGCAGCAAAAAGTTTGAAGATTATTGTTCCTCTAATGGTATTTGTAGGAAAAAAAATGGTTCCAAGGACTCCATAGGAAAATGGAGTGGTTGAGCACATGAATAGAACAATAATAGAGCATGCACAGACTATGAGATGGCATGTTGGGCTACCTTTAAACATGTAGGAAAAGGTTGTAAAAACTATTATTTATTTAATCAATAGAGGTCCCTCTAATCCTTTGGGTTGTGGTATTCTAGAGGAAGCATGGATAGGTAAGAAGGTGAGTTATTCTTTTCTCAAGACCTTCAGTTGTGAAGCATTTGCACATGTAGATTATGAAAATGGAACCGAGCTTGATGCAAAATCAAAGAAATGTATATTTGTTGGATATGGCATTGATGAATTTGGTTATAGGCTTTGGGATTTTGAAAATAAAAAAATTGTGAGAAACATGGATGTCATATTCAATGAGAAAGTGTTGTACAAAGATCAGTTGTCGTAGCATGAGAACAAAGAAAATGATTATGTAGTTTTGGATGATACACCAAACAATGATTTCCAATGGTTCCTCATGCTCCACAACAACAACACCAACAAATACCACAAACTCCAATGAATGTTAGACGATCTTCAAGGATAAGTAGACCTCCAGAAATATTTTCTCCCTCTTTGTATTCTATTTTATTGATTGATGTTGGTGAACCACAATGTTATGATGAAGCTATGCAGATGGATACCAAGGTTCAGTGGGAGCATGGAATGCAAGAAGAAATGGACTCCTTGCTGAAGAATCAGACTTGGGAATTATGTAAGTTGCCTGCAGGAAAAAAGGCTTTACCAAAAAAATGGGTTTATAGGCTGAAAGAGGAGGATGGAGGTAAGAAAAAATTTAAAGCTAGATTAGTTTTAAAGGGATTTGCATAGAAAAAAGGGTATTAATTTTGATAAAATATTTTCTTCAGTTGTTAAAATGACTTCTATTTGTACCATTTTAAGTATTGTGGCTGCTGAATATTTGCATTTAGAACAACTTGATGTTACAACAACCTTTCTCCATGGTGATTTGGAAGAGGAAATATACATGGAACAACCACAAGGATTTGAGGTCAAAGGTTAGGAGAAATTGGTGTGCAAATTGAAGAAAAATTTATATGGCTTGAAGCAAGCACCTCGACAATGGTATATTAAATTCAATATCTTTATGACTGAGCATGGCTACAGTCGATGTAATTCAGACCATCGTGTTTATTTTAAGAGGTTGGATGATGATAGGTACATTATTTTATGTTTCTATGTTGATAATATGCTTGTAGCGGGGTCTAACATGAATCACATAAAGGATTTAAAACATCAGTTAGCAAATTCATTTGCTATGAAGGATTTGGGGGCAACAAAAAAAATACTTGATATGAAGATTACAAGAGATAGGAAAAACAAAAAAAATGTTTTTATCTTAGGTTGATTATGTTGAAAAGGTGTTGCAGAGATTTCATTTGGAGAATGCAAAAGTTTTCAACACACCTTTTCCCAGTCATGTTAAATTGACTAAGGATATGTGTCCAAAGACACAAGAGAAGGAAGAAAAAATGTCCAAGGTACCATATGCTTCAGTTATAGGTAGTTTAATGTATGTCATGGTATGAACAAGACCGGATATTGGACATGCTATAGGAGTTGTTAGCAGGTATATGAGTCATCCCAAAGTTGAGCATTGGAATGCGGTAAAATGGATTCTCAGGTATTTGACAGGTACATCCAATAAATGTTTATGTTTTGGTGGATCTAATACTGATTTAGAAGGATATGTTGACTCAGATTTGGTAGGGGACATAGATACCAGGCGGAGTACCACAAGTTATTTTTTTATAGTTGGTGGGACAGTAGTGAGTTGTATTTCTCGATTGAAAAATGTGGTTGCTTTATCCACCACGAAGGCAAATTAAGTTGCTACAATAGAGGCAGCAAAGGAGATGATCTGGTTGTAACTTTTTATGGAAGAGTTGGGAAAACAACTAGCTGAAAATTACTTATTTACGGATAGCCAGAGTTCTATACATCTTGTAAATAATTATTTCGTGCATTCTAAAACCAAACACATACAGATGAGATATAATTTCATTTGGTCAGTGTTGGAGGATGGGTAGGTCAAGATGGAAAAGATACATACAGATGCCAATCCAGCATATATGTTTACAAAGGAAATGAAAAAGGAGAAGTTGAGCTCCTCTTCAACTTCAGTTGGTCTTCATGGTAAAAAGTATAATAGAGCGGTGGGGTCCAAGGTGCTTATTTCCAATGGCAGCTCTAAGTGTAGTGGTGTCATCCAGGATCAGTCTCCAAGTGGGAGATTGTTTGGTGTAGAGCCTGATTAGTCTCCAAGTGGGAGATTGTTGGTATGTGGTGACTGATCATGCTATACTATACACTCTTCATGGTTTTTTTGCATTGTCACCAAAAAGGAAAAAAACTAACTTTGTAAAACCCTAATTTTGGAAGCTTTTAAAAAGCTTGTTATAAGCGGTTTGGATGTGGGTTGCATTATGGCATTATTAGCAAGATTGTAATATGTTTTATACTAGATAATAAAATCATTGGATGGCTACGGTTTTGTGGATGTAGCCCAGATTGGGTGAACCATGTTAAATTCTCTGTGTTGTCTTGTTTCTGGTATAATTTTTTTGTGTATTTTATTTCTCTATTTTATTGATCAAATCTACATTTAACTATTAGATATCTGCTTACTAACCCTAACAATCATTTTCTTCATGTCTTAATTAAATGAACAAATTTAATTAGTTTGTTTTATTTAATTAACCTCCTCTCATTAATTTTAATTTTAAATTCGAATTTAAGCACATTTCTACTAACTTCTTCTCACCTTCCACCTCATCATGTGTCTCATGAAATTAAATATTTCTAATATTTAATTTGGAATTTATCCTCAACAAATTCCAACCAATTTAGGACACTTGGCCTTCATCTCTATTTGATTCCTCTTCATACTTGGTAGTTTGTTCTTCTAAAGGGAACACACTTCCCTCTTCTTTCTAACCTCTTCACCTTCAACCATTCATTCTCCAGATTGAATCCAAACCGTTGATTTCTACCACCTAGGCTCATGCCTTGGAAAATCTATAAATAGACCCTCATTTACAGCAAATAGAGAGAGAACTAAGCATAATTACACTTTGTAAAATTTTCATTAGCATCATCATCTTAGCATTGTCATTCTAGTATTTACATTTTAGTATTAAGTAGTTTAATCATGGAATTACCATTAGCAGCATCTTAATTACTATAGTTTCATCATATCAGTCCCATACAATAACATCATTATCTTTGCATAATCATCTACAGCTAGTTTAGCAATCAATCATGTAGGAAACATTTCTTGCATTTCTAGCATCTCTCATTCTTCAGGTTGTCATTTAGAAATCCATGTGCATGAACAATCTGAGAGCAAAATGACTTAAAGAATCCTTGGAGATAGAGGTCAATGAGATTCCATTGGGGAATTGTTTGTTTTAATTTTATTGTTATTTGAATTCCTTGATATAATATTTCATTCGTGTGTTGTATATGTTTTACTTATTCACGATACATTCTATATAGCACACATAAATTGGCGCCCACTATGGGGCCTAGCCCTATATTTAACATTTTCTGGCAAGTTCTTGTGAATAGGTTTGTTCATGGATTTTTATGTAGCACACCTGAAGCCTCTTTCAGCACACAGGTTGTGACTTTTGACACATCCAAGCTCTATTATGGTGCATATACCTACTCTTCCAGCGCATATACTTGCTCTTCCAACACATATACAAGATTTTGGTTTTCATTTTCTAATTTCTAGAATAGTACATTTAGAGTGTTTAATGGCACATATACTGAATCTTTTGGTGCATATGCTCTTTGTTTTAGCACATACACCTTTATTTGCTAAAATTCAAAATTTTGGGAACTAATCGATGTCTTTTTGTTTTGCAGGTGCTTAATATGCTGTCAAAGACATTATTTGAGACTACTAACGATATTTGTAGGGGATGGAGTTATTTTCTTTTGATTAAATTAGGCATCTAGTTTAATTACAAGGTTAATGAACACCATGTATGTTGTGTTTGCAAAGTGATATTACTATGCTCTCCCATTTACTGGGAGACCAAAATGCTAGACTCACTCTTTCATTTTATTGCAATATCACCTTTAGAAGGCTTGCCATAGTGGGAAAAAGTACTCACCCTACGGGAACAACCTAAGTAGGAATAGCTAAATCCAAGCATTCCAACCCACCATAATTAAATGTGATTGTGATTAAAGTCATATTCAACGGTAGTGTGCATTGATAGCCATCCCTGAAGCCTTTGTTCTAAAGATTGGGAGGCCTCCTAAGGGAGTTTATCATTTTTCCACACCGAACAGAAGCCCTTACTAAGAAATTTAAGTGTAGTAGCTAGCCAAGTTAGTTCCTGAACATTATAATATTCACAGTGCAAGGGGAGGGAAGAATCTACCCCCAAGATACTCACCATATAACTACCAAGGATTTCTAGCCAAAAGTGAAGGAATTGACTTTTGGTTAAGACTCAAAAAAGTTAAAAACACGGGCGTCGTCTAGTGGGTGACACAGCTATGTGAGCTAACACAGTTCTAAGATGTGGGCTATGATGTTATTAATGACCCTTAGCATTAAATGACTCTGACTGATCTATTTGCTATTGTTCAATACTAGTGGAAATCAAAGGGATTTGACCAAATCCTTGAACAAACACTTGATGTTTAGATCATAGATGAAACAACTATTTTACTACTTGCTTATGTGTTTGAAATCACTGTTCAAAAGATCATCCCTCGGAAAGACTCAATCCACTGATTCAAAAAAAAGAAAAAACTAGAAAAACTTTCAAAACGGTGACCATTTCTAATGCATTTGCCTCATATTTCAGTACATACATGGTATGTTCTATCACATTCATCCCATCTTTTAGCGCATATAGGGTTTATTCTGGTGCATTTACCTGACCTTTCAGTGCATCAACTTCCTATTGTAGCGCAATTAAGTGATAGTCTAGCGCATCTAGGCTCTGTTCTAATGCATTTACCCCATCTTCCAGCGCATCTACAACCCGTTGTAGTGCATCCATCTCAGACTCAAACAGAGAGCTAAATTGAAATTATGTATCACAATTAGAATCATATTTAGGGATCCTTTTTGTTGGTGTAATTAATTATTTAATTACACTTTAGCATAAGTTTACTTAGCCATATTTTATTTCCTATGTTAATTATAATCATTATCTAGTTAAGTTGTGTTTTTTCTCAAGATAAGATTAGGGTTGTGCATGTCTTTCTTTTTTGCATGATTTCTTTTTTGAAGGCTTTTGTATTATTTGTAAAATAATTACTTTCAATAATCATAATTCTAGTTTTTTGGTTTGCATGTCTGATCTTGGTTTCTTACATAGTATCAGAGCTCCAGACCTATGGCTACTTGTTCATGATTTGAAGATATTCTCTCAAATCATTTTTTTTCTATGCAAGGGTTTCAAGCCAGGCATCTTTTTTTGTGGATTTGGGGGTACACAATTTTTCTATGCATTTTTGGGCACAATGGACATCTCCATCACGTTCAGAGCGCCCAAAAATCCCAAAAATGCCTTTCATTTCATCGATTTCAGAGAAAGTTGAAAAAAAGGCAAAAAAATTAGCCAGAGTGGTCATATGGCCTCCCTAGCTCCCTTCCCGAGGCAAATATTTTTTGAAAAATGTGAAAAAAATAAAATTTAAAAAGCATTTGAAAAAACCCCAGCCAGTATAAAATCCTCTGCGCCACCAATTCAAGTGGTGGCCACTGCTTCCCACCGCCCACCACTGTGGTGCCTCCCACACGCTACCGCTGCTCCGCTCCAAGGCTTAGCCCCTGCGGGCTTAAGCTCAACCCACAGTCTCTTCAGCGACCGGGCACTTCCTTTCGGCCCCCGCCAAGTCTTCATCCCCTCGTGTGGTCACATTTGTGACCAAGGACTACACTTTAACCTACCGACCAATTTTTTCCAGCCCCTGAGCGCGTGGTCATATGAGCAATCGAGGGCCTGAGCCGAAGGTGCTTAAGTTTTGATCCTGTTTAGTGTTCCAGGGTCCTAAACTAAAGCTTTTTTTCTTTTTGGCATAACTTTTGCAAACAGAGGTCTTTTTTTGAAAATGAGATATCATCGGAAAGTTAGTTTGATGCTCTTTCCAATGGTAGAGGTTTGATTTTTTTTATTTTTTAGTTTTCATGCTTTTTTCGCTTGTCAAAGCCAGAATTTGTTGTTTTCACTCTAGGAAGCATAAATTTTGCGTCCTACCTCCATTTTGCAAAAACAAATAGGCATTGGAAAGATGGTTCAGTGCTCTACACAGATCTCAGACCTATTTTTCTAGATTTTTTTGCCAGGTATCTGATATTCCTATTTGATCTCATCCTTTACCTTTTCAATTATTTTATTGGGAAGTCTACAATCAGGCTATTTTTTTGAGATCAGGGAGCATTTTTTTTTATTTGAGAGTATATATTGTTGTTTTCTATCATGGATACACATAATATTGCACCCCTTACTACATTCAACTATTTTGGTTGGAAAAAAAAATGGAGATTCATTTGAAACACAAAGGGTTGTACAGGGTAACCATGGGTATAGAAATTGAATCTACAGGTGCTACTGAAAAGTGAAAGTGGTTTAATAGGTGTGATGAAGCTTATGGTACATTATGTTTGTCTCTTTCTTCTAACAAGTTCTTTTTCATATTGAGTCTTGTAGTACACCCAATGAGATCTGGACTACTTTGGAGTCTTTGTTTGGGAATTGGGATACTATGAGAGGGTTTTAGTTAGATAATGAGCTTATTGGCTTAAATCCTAGGGATTTTGACAACATCCAAGAGTTTTTCACCAAACTCAAGTCCCTTAGATTGTAGTTGTCACAGTGTGGTGTTCAAAAGGAAGACTCTCAGTTGATATTGTCCATTCTTTCTAAGCTTGGACCAGATTATTTAGTTTTTGTATCTACCTTTTATGCCACTAGGGATGCACTTGGTACGAGATTCACTATGCCATCTCTTGATGACTTTGCTTCATCTCTCACTCGAGAGCAAGCTAAGTTAGCTAGCAGGGCACGATGATACCTTCTTCATCACAGGCACTTATTGCATCACAGGAGCCTAGAGATCAGAAGGATTATATAGGAAAAGGCAAGAAACATAAACAAAAGGATTCCAAACCTCATGAGAAGCAAAAGGAGTCCTTAGATTCATCCTCCTCTTCTAAGCGAAAATCATCTAGGAAGGAGAAGACTACATGTGCATATTGCAAGAGGGAAGGACATGCAAAACATAATTGCTACAAGAAGGACATTGATGAGCTGAAGCATCTTCTTGAGAAAAATTAGATTGATTTTCCTTCTAGAATGTCTGCATCATCTTCTTCTCCTCATTCTTCTTCTTTAGAGCAACATGATAGGGGCACATATGGTTTAAATACTTCATCAGCTATGAAGGGACATGCTCTTTGTGCTTCTTCAGGTATTGGATCAGGGAGATGGCTTCTAGATTTAGGAGCATCTCATCATATGGAATCTTCACAATCTATGTTCACTTCCTTTGAGCCTTGCACTATGTCTCCCATTTTTATGGGAAACAACACTTACATAAGTGTTACAGGGAAGGGGTCTATTAGTTTTGGGGACCACTCTTTTCAGGATGTCTTGTGTGTCCCTCACTTGAAAAACATTCTTCTTTCCATCTATCAGATCACACATGGAGGCACTGGGAGATCTATGGAGTTCACACCTGATTTGGTTATCATCAGAGACTTGGAGAGTAGAGCAATTATTGCTACTGGGATAGTGGATCACTCATCTCAATTGTATTCCTTTACTATTTTTTCTACAGATGGTGCTTCTATTCCTATAGGTGTTCCTCACATGTCTAGTTTGCATCATCATTCAGAGGATAGATTTGGCTTCTTGAACATTGGTGTTCTCACTTTAGATCCTATTCTCAAGCCTTCCCTTCCATCTCCTCCACCTCTTTTTGCTATTTTTGTGGCTATCGATGTGGCTTCTTTTGTTTCAGTGCAGCAGGATCATGTTGATCATTCATCTTTGGAGGTTTCTATTCAGTCTTCGCCTACTTTGACTTCTTCATTTGTTGAGGTCACACCTGCTTCTATGGAGACATCTTGGGCTACACCTACTTCACCTTCAGATATTGTATTCATTCGGCCTCTTCCCTCTCACCTCTTTCAGGAGATGCAGTTTCTTCAGTCTTATTGGAGTTACTTCTTTCTGGGGGGGATATGTGGCCTCTTTCTTCATCTCTTTTCGAGGGTTTCTTTTATGTATCTTTGTGATGGATGGTGTCCTTGGTGGGTCTTATGGAGTCCTCCATATTTCATCACTTAGTTTGCATTCTATTTTAGGGAGGAGTTTTGTTCCCATGTGGTTTTCTCCTTTACCCCACTTGATTTAGTTTGCATTGCATTTGTAAATGGGTACCTAATCAGGCCTTGTTGTTGGGACTCATCTTTGCATAATAATTTGCTTATCCCTATGTTTCACTTATGGAGGGGTGTTGGTGTAATTAATTATTTAATTACACTTTAGCATAAGTTTACTTAGGCATATTTTATTTCCTAGGTTAATTATAATCCTTATCTAGTTGAGTTGTCTTTTTTCTCAAGATAAGATTAGGGTTTTGCATGTCTTACTTTTTTGCATGATTACCTTTTTGAAGGCTTTTGTATTATTTTTAAAACAATTACTTTCAATAATCATAATTTTGGTTTTTTTCTTTGCATGTCTGATCTTGGTTTCTAACACTTTCCTAAGCAAAGATCATTCCTCATTACAACATTGGTTTAAACATGGAGAAACTAGCTTTTGCAAGTAAAATCCCTTTAACTAAACTTGGATCAAACAACCTAAAGTGCCAAATCATCAATCCTATCTTCGATCATTAGCTAAGTTTCACTATCAGGATCTATCATCCTTTATCATGAAACAAATGCTTTACATTGGATTTAACCATAGTCTCACCAATAGGATCCATCATCCTATTTGATTTAGGTATTTCATTGGGACTCCCAAAACAAAGATCAAAGTATAGAAAAACACTATCACTTGCATGCCCATTTTAACAAGAGCTCAAAAACAAAAACTTAGAGAAAAGGAAATTGAAACCTAGAAACTATCATGGCAGAAGGAGAAGAAAATTCCTTTCACATATTTCATCAACCTAAAATAGATGAGATAACTAGTGAGGACATTCAATAAGCTCAACAAGACCCTAAATTTCACAATTTCAATGAAAATATTCTAGAAAAGGATGGAGAGAAATACTTTTTGATGCTGGAAAATCAAGGTGTAAAACTGCCCAATTATTTTGATATCAACCAATTGAAGTAGCTCCCAATAAAATAGAAGTTGATTCACGAACCACAAATCCAATGAATGCAAAATCTTCAACAACAAATCCAAGGCATGCAAAGGGGAACAACCAAGAGATATTTGTTGCAAGACATTTGTCCTTATCCCTTTGACAGAAATCTGAACATGATACCTTTTCCACTAAATTGTGATCTTCCAAAATATGACAAATACAATGGAAAAACTGATCCTCAATATTATGTAAGAGAATTCTACACTATGAGCTTGGAATTTACACATGAAGAGACTTATTTGATGAGATTATTTCCAAGAAGTTTGGGTGGTAAATGCATGGAATGGTTTTCAAAACTCCCACTAGGTATTAGATCATTTGAAGAGATAGTAAATAAGTTTATCACCTAATATTCCTACAACATTCAACATGAAATAACCATGAAGGATCTTTGTAACACAAAATAGAAAAATGGTGAATCATTTCTCACATCCCTACAAAGATGGAGAAAATTATTTGCTACACATGCCCGTCCTATACCTGAGAAAGAAAATATGGAGATATTTATTGACAATCTTAACAGTGAGATGAGTTACAGAATCCAATTACAATGCCCACCCAACTTTGAAAAAATGATTGAAAATAAACTTAAGATTGAGGAAGCCTTGGTTAAAACAGGAGTATTAAAAATCTATAACGAAGGACCAAATGCTACAAACTCTTCTAATCATCATAACAGCAATGAAAAATAAAAATTATGGACAAGAAAAAAAAATATTGGTAATGATGGTGCAGCTGATATGCATAACACAAAACCAGTCTTCAATTTACCAGGAATTACACCCAAAAACAATCAAAACAACAGTGAATCTAAACCAGTACTGCCACCACAACGCAAAAAATTTACACCTTTCAGGTAGTCACTTGAATTAGCAAGAGCTTCTTGCAAAAAAACCCATAACATTACCAGAAGCATGAGATTTTGAACCAAGAGTCAAACAATCATGGTGGAACAATGTCTATTACTGTGATTTTCATAGAAACAAAGGTCATAAAACAAATGATTGTATGCAATTAAAAAAATTATTATAAGACTTGATAGATAGATGCGAAATATCAATAGAAGGACCTCAAACAAATGTTGATCATGGAGCATTTAAAAACCATTCACCCAACTATGAATAGGGAGAATCTTCTTCAACAACCAACAAAGGGAAGAATGTGAATTATATCTATGATACTACTTTCCTTCACATTTTTGTAGTTGATAATCAAACCATGACATCAAAATCAAGAATAAACAACACATTGTTGCAGCTGATAATCAAATCAATGACAAACAAAACATTACTACAGCTGATAATCAAATTAATGTCATCAAAATCAATGATAAACAAAATAACCTACCAGTAAATGTGACCACAAGAGCACAGTCCAGGTTTCTATTGTAAGAAAGTATATCTAAGGCACCTACTACCCCTCCAAATCAATACAATATTGTAGACCAATTGCAAAAGATTCCAGCTCAAATATCCATACTGGAACTTCTCAAAATTTCACCAGCCCATAAGGAAAATTTGGAAAAAACTTTAGTGGACACTACAGTACCAACTAATTTGTAAGTTTGTCAATTCCAAGCCATGGTGGGACATTTGACTGTGTTAGAGTAATAAGTTATTATGCTTAATTAATTACATCACATTGATTAATTAATTAAGTCACTTATTCCTCTTTATTACTTAAGCTAAACTTAGGCACATTAATAATTAATTATTAATTATTAAGTGTGCACACTAGGGTTTCATTTAGGGTTTCCCTTTTTAGGGTTTCATGATCTCCTTCATAAGGATTGATCACATTGTAATAATTGGATTCTCTTAATGCATTTTTACTGAGAGGTTTACAGAACATCGTTTTTGGTTCTTCATGTCTTTTGCATGTGACAAGTATTCATTTGCATGCAGGTGATCTTGGATTCTAACATGGTATCAGAGCTCCAGACCTGCAGCTGCCTGTTCGTGATCTGAAAATATGGCCTCTTTCAGTGAGATTCAAGTGCAAGGGTTTCCATAGGCATCTCTTTTGCAAGATCTGGGGGTAGCCTAAATTTTGGCTCACTTTGGGCTCAAACGGACACCGCCATTGCATTCGCAGCGGCCAAAAACCCTAGAAACGCCTGTCGTTTTGTCGATTTTGGAGCAGTTGATCCGGGAGGCAAAAAAAATTTTGTCTGAGGGGCCGTACGGCCTCCCCAGCACGCATTCCGAGGCTCGAAAATCGTAAAAAATGTCAAAAAACGGATTTTTTTGAAACTCGGGCCGGCGCTTCTAGTTATGGAGAGATCATGGCGACCGAGGCGGCCACTAATATGCGCCGCCGCCCATACCTTGGAAGCTCATGGCATGCGCCTCGGATTCGGTAGCGTTATGCTTGCTGGCCGACCGCTATGGAGAACACGCATCGCCCGATACGGGGTGTCTCTGTGGCGGTCATTAACCGGACGGAGGCTTAGATCGCCCGGTGCATTATCAATTTTCGTGGTCATATATGGAGAAGCCGTGACCTCCATCTCAGCTGACCCAGAACACTTAACTACGGTAAGCCCACCGGACCGGGGGCCCAAATACCTGTTTTAGTGATTTTTCCACAGCGGCGGAATCAAATTCGCTTCGTGAAATGATAGCGTCGGCCTTAATGTATGAAAGCGTCGTATCTGGCTCCGGCCATGCCCCTCCTAACCCTAGTTTGCCTAAAGAAGGTTTTTCTTTTGGCTATACTTGGGCATGGGATCAAATCGGACAAGCGAGATGCTCGCGGAAAGCCGGCGAACTCTTTCTGTAGCAGTTTTTTTTACAGTATTTTTCTGTTTTACTGCATTTATTACTGTTTGAAGTCAGATGTACATTTTATGCTTCCGAGCTCATAACTTTTTGCCACGATCTCCGTTTTTCGCCTCGTTTGAAGCGTCGGAAAGGTATTGAGGAGCTCTAGGTTGCTGTCCATGCACTTTTTCTGTATCTATCCCAGGTTTATCAGTTAGGCCAGATTTGGCCCGATGGGTTGTTTGGCGATTACTTGGATGTTTTGGCAGTTGGGAGAGTGCATCTTGCATCTTTGCACTTCGTTTACAGTAATATATCATTTAATAATCACTTGCTGCATCATAGATTCCAGAGTTGTTCCAGTTTGGAGTTTTAGTGTTCCGTGGCATCGGGTTTCTGTTGCTTTAATCATGATTCCTTGAGTCAATCAGTGACTCTCATCCGGTTTCAGTAGTATACAGAAGAATATTTCCTTGCTTGCCTATATCAAGTTCCAGTGTTACTCTACAGAGTTCTTCCAGTGCTTCTTTGCAGCATGTAATCTCATTGTAGGGGGGTTTTGTCCCACTGGGTTTTTCCTTCTCTACTCCTTTTTTGTGTTGTATTGGGTTTCTTGCACATCACTTTGTGCCATATTTTGTACTCGCACTGTATTATAAAGTTCCATGGGGGGTTGTGTAGTGCCTTTGTTTTGCCATCACACCTTTGTCCGGTGAGTGTCCCTCCACGACAACAGTGAATCCAGATGATTCCAGTCTCATGTATGTGTGCTTTATTTTGCACACCACTTTTTCAGTTGCAGGTGCTTTCTTGTGCACTTTCAGATGTTCTTGGTTCCTTTTCATGCACTCCATTATTGCATTTGTAAATGGGTACCTGATCAGGCCTCGTTGCCGGGACCCATCTTTGCTTTCATGCATCCTATTCTAGTGTTTTAGCTTCTTCCTAAGTTCATCTTAAGGGGGGGTGTTAGAGTAATAAGTTATTATGCTTAATTAATTACATCACATTGATTAATTAATTAAGTCACTTATTCCTCTTTATTACTTAAGCTAAACTTAGGCACATTAATAATTAATTATTAATTATTAAGTGTGCACACTAGGGTTTCATTTAGGGTTTCCCTTTTTAGGGTTTCATGATCTCCTTCATAAGGATTGATCACATTGTAATAATTGGATTATCTTAATGCATTTTTACTGAGAGGTTTACAGAACATCGTTTTTGGTTCTTCATGTCTTTTGCATGTGACAGGTATTCATTTGCATGCAGGTGATCTTGGATTCTAACAGACTGCACCCCATTGTTTATCATTCTCAAAGAATGATGATGCATCCCTCACTCATCCACACAATGTGCCACTCCATATTGAGGTTATATTCCATAAACATTAGGTCAAACATGTTTTAATAGATGGAGCAGCTAGTCTAAATATATGCACCTTAAAGCTTATCTGTGCACTAGGACCTTTAGAAAATACAATAGATGCCAGAAGAAAGATCACCATAAAAGCATATGATGATGAAGAAAGATTCTCTCAAGGGCTGATCATATTACCAATTCAAGTGGGACCAGTTCAAAGGGATATAATCTGCCAATTTTTAGACAAGGATTTGACATATAACATATTCTTGGGTTGACCTTAGATCCATGAAATGCAAGCAGTGCCATCAACATATCATCAATGCTTGAAATTCCCTTACAATGGACAAGAGATCACAATTCAGCAGATTCTAATAATCCCCAATATTGCAACACTCTCAAGATAGTCCAAGATGTTTTTGTACTACACAACAGAGAAGTTCTCACTTCTATTTCCTCAAGTAATGAAAGCCAACTCAATTCTTTGTCAAATCAGTTTGAGAAAAAGGTTCAATCGAAGGATAAAGGCATCAGTGATTCTCTTTCTTCAAGTAATGAAGGCCAACTCAATTCTTTGTCAAATCAATTTAGAAAAAGATTCAATTGAAAGATAAAGGCATGGGTGAGTATTCTTTTGAGCAATCCTTATGCCTCCCACAACTACTACCTTCTCCAAAATCATATGGACAACCATCAACATCTAGGCAACAATCTTCACAACCCATCATGATCTTTGATGGTAAGTTTGTAAAAGCAGGAACTCTAGTTGATGAATTTGAAGACAAAGACATTCTAAATTAGCTTTACAAAGATGAAAAATCCCAAGCAACAACTTCCAATATACCAACAAAGCAATATGGTAAAGGGTTCACAATCTTAGAAAATATGGGATATGATGGAAAAGTTCCTATTGGAAAAATAAAAGAAGGTATTACAAAACCAATTCATCCTATCACAATCAGTGCAAAAGACAAGATAGGATTAGGATACAAAGAAGAGACAAAAGAAGAATCCAATCAGAAGATTTGTGAGCAAATCCTCCAATTGTAAGCTAGTTCTGAAACAAAATCAAATGAATATGAATTGGATTCAATTCACTATTTGAAGAATCTTGTCAAGACAAAGAAATTGATGTAATACAGAGGTATGCAACCATATGTATGGAGGGACAAAGTTCAAGGTCTAGACCACTTGAATTTGGATCACTACATATTGATGACTCTCGTGAGGACAATCAAACATCGAGCGAGATAGATCATTCAAAGAAGAATAACATTATAGACCTTGACATTGCTATCAAACACCTTGAAAATGTTTCCATCATGACCCTAACCACTTTTGATCTTGACCAATCCAATGATTCCTTACCTTTGGTACATCCCAAACTCATTGACTAGGAATAAACCAAGCTACTTCATATCCCTATCTTTTTAGATGATGATGCCATTGTTAATTTCCTTTGTTCTAAAAATCCTAAAATATGTTCCACCAATGAATTTCATAACAAAGCTTCAAACTGGGGGAGTGCCAAATATCTTAGCTGCAAAATGAAGAATACAAAAAATCAATCTAATGGTGAAAACTATGCAATGGCAGTATTAGATCATAAAAAAGTAAAAAGAAAGAGTGTATCCAATGGTGAAAACCTATCTAAGGCACTGAAGGATGAGAGATTTGACACTCTTCCTAAGCATTATCAAGAAACATCTTTAATATTGGTTGAGCCTACGCAATCCATAAACATCGGTACTATAGAAACAGTAAAGACCCTACACCTAGTGGCATCAATGGCAGAGCAAGAAAAGCTATATTTCACCAAATTCTTTGAAGAAAGACAAATCAATTTTGCTTGGTCCTATGCTAACATGATAGGAATAGATCCAGAACTAATAATGCATCATTTATCCATAACATCTGGAGTGAAGCTAATAAAGCAGAAATTGAGAAAAATACATCCACATATCGCCCTACTAGTGAAAGGAGAATTAAAAAAATTATTAGATGTCGGATTCATCCGACCAATTGACTATGTAGAATGGATTTCATACAATTTACTAGTCTCCAAACCAGGCAACAGCATTAGAATATGCACAAATTTTAGGGATCTAAACAAGGCTTGTCCAAAGGATGACTTTCCTTTGCCCAATATAGACATCATTATGCATTTAATAGTAGGAAATGATATGCTATCACTCATGGATGGTTTTTCAAGCTATAATCAGATAAAGATTGCACCAGAAGACCAAGAAAAAACAAATTTCACATGCCCATGGGATAAATTTTGTTGGAATGTCATTCCTTTTGGATTAAAGAATGCAGGAGCCACTTATCAGCATGCAATGATAACAATATTTCATGACATGATGCACACATTCATGGAGGAATATGTGGATGACCTACTAGAAAAATCATTCACCAAGGAAGGACATCTAGAAATCTTGGATAAAATCTTTACTCGATTGGAAAATTTCAATGTGTGTTTAAATCCAAAGAGATGTGTATTTGGAGTAACCTCAACAAAACTCTTAGGATACATAGTCTCAGCTAAATAGATCGAAGTAGATCCAGCAAAAGTCAAAGAAATCACAAAAATTTCACCTCCTAAGAACATTAGCCAACTAAGATCTCTAGAAGTAAGATTCCAATCCATAAGAAGATTCATTGCACAACTAGTGGATAAAAGTCATCATTTTACTCAATTTCTACACAAGAATGTTTCTTTTAGATGGGATGAAAAATGTGAAGCTTCCTTTAATCAATTGAAACAATATATGATGAATCCACCTATATTGATACCACCAATAGAGGGAAAACCACTTCTACTCTACATAGCAACTACTGAAGTATCTTTAGGAGCTCTGCTAGCACAAGAAGGCTCTACAAGAAAAGAAAAGGCCATCTACTATGTCAATAGAGCATTGAGTAGCTATGAACTTAACTATACATTCATTGAAAAAGCTTGTTTGGAAATGGTGTTTGCTACTCAACAATTGTGACACTATATGTTAACACATATCGTCAAACTGATAGCCAAGATAGATCCATTAAAATGTTTACTCAGCAAAGCCAACTTAACAGGAAGATTCACAAAGTGGGTGATGATATTGAGCGAATTTGACATTCAATATGTGGATAGAAGAGAAATCAAGGGCCAAGCAATAGAAAATCATTTAGCTGAAGCACCGTTGCAAGATGATCATCCTATGCACATTGAATTCCTAAATGTAGATGTCCTCACAATAATAGCACAACATTGGATATTATACTTTGATGGGTCTTACACTCAACATGGATCGGGTGCTAGAATCATGGGTGATGGAATCATATTTGTTACTCCCCAAGGGCACACTATCCCAAAATATTATAGGTTTATGTTTCCTTGAACAAACAACATGGTTGAATATGAAGCACTAATCATTGGTATCAAGGTAGTAGTGGAATGGAAAATCATAGAACTACAAGTTTATGGAGATTCTCAATTAGTCATAAATCAAGTTAATGATGACTATCAAACAAAAGATGAAAAGTTGATGCCATACAAGAGAGTGATAGATGACTTCAAGAAATAATTTGTTGAGATCAAGTTTGAACAAATTCCAAGAGTAGACAATAAAGGTGCAGATTCCATGGAAACTATTGCTTCTCTTCTACAAATACCAGAAAAATGAAGTCGTTATGAATTCATGGTGGAACAATTGTTTAAACCCACATATGACAATCCTAAATCCCAAGTCACGTACCATCTAGTTGAGGCTGATTCCTCCATCTATGGGAAAATTTATACCTATCTAAGAGACAATACCCTTCTACCTGATATATCCCAGAACAAAAAATGTAACTTTATCCGTCAAGCAGCCCAACACACCCTGATAGTTGATACACTTTATCAATGAGGTCTCGATGGTACTCTCCTCAGATGTCTTGAACATGATCAATCTGAAACTTCCTTATGAGAAGTTCGTGAAGGTATTTTTGGTATTCATTCCAGTGGTCTTACTCTAGCTAAGAAACTCCTATGCTTGGGATATTATTGGTCAAACATGGAGAAAGAATCTTTTCACTTTGTTAAGAAGTGCAAGAAGTGTCAAGTCCATGCAAATCTCATACATGCACTAGTGTAGGAGCTGCAACCCTTCACATCGACCTGGCCTTTCTTTCAATGGGGACTTGATCTTGTGGGTAAGATTCATCTATCTTCCTCTAATGGACATAAATTCATAATCACAGCCACTAAGTATTTCACAAAGTGGATTGAAGTCATCCTATTAACCACGATCACTTGTAAATAAATTTCCTCTCTCATCCTGAACTACATTGTCTGTGAATATGGCATCCCTAGCTCCATTGTCACTAACAATGGTATACCCTTCAAAAACCAAGATGTACAAGAACTTTGTGAAAAATTCCATATCCAGCACTGATTTTCCACACCCTATTACCCTCAAGGGTATGGCCAAGCAGAAGCCTCAAATAAGACCATTTTGAAAATCTTGAAGAAAACTGTCAATGATGCTAGATGTGACTAGCATGTTCAACTAAACCCTACCTTGTGGGCATACCATACTAGCATCTGCACCCCTATAGGAGTCACACCATATGCCCTTTTGTATGGATCAAAATCCATCTTACCAATTAAGGTTGAGTTACCTTAACTATGGGTGTCATTGAAAGGAATAATTTCTGAGGAAGACTTTCGAGTATCCAGACTATAGGAGTTAGAATTGTTAGATGAACGTCATCAGAATGTTGTTGATCATCTAAAAGCTTATCAACAAAGAATTTCAAGGAGCTATAATCACAAGGTAAGACCAAGAACATTTCAAGTTGGTGACTTGGTACTAAAAGAGAATCCTTGTAATCAACAAGATTAGGAAAAGAAGGGAAAATTTGAACCTAATTGGCTAGGTTCTTTTGTTATTATATTAGTATATGGATCTAGAGCATATCAGTTATCTACACCTGAAGGGGACCTATTTGAAGAACCTATCAATAGCCTTCATCTCAAGAAGTTTTATACATAACTCATCCAATACACGTTTTAAAAAGCAGAAAAATCCAAAAAAAGTAAAAAAAACAAAAAAAACAAAAAAAACAAAAAAGCAAAAATCCAAAAAAAAGTAAAAAATACAAAAAATACAAAAAAAAGAAGAAAAAAAAGAAATTAAAAAAATCAGAAAATCAGAAAAAGTGCAATAAAAACTAGTGAAAACTTGGCAACATGCACTATTTGTGAGAGATTGGATTTTCCATCTATTGGAATGTGTGTCAGTCATCCACTTTTTTCCATCATTATGCATGTCCACTGGAAGAACCTCATGTACATATCTGAGTGTCACGGTCAGGTCTCACCCTGGCTTGGTGATCATTGTGCAAATTCACAATAAATGGTTGGTTTCTCGCTGGGGGAAAAAATCCTGAACTCACTGGGGGAAATCTACTTGAGCTTAACATAACAGACAAGCAATAGTTAGTAAACATAGCAAACATAATGATTACAATGAAACTCAACACTGAACATCAATCACAATTTTTAGAAAGCAAACTATCCAAATCAACAACAATATTGGTCAAAACAAATCTAAATGGATGATGTTCTTATGAATCAATGGTTTAATCACTTTAGCATAAATGTTCAACTATTGTATCTTTATTTTTGTTATCATTTCCCTGGAGCAACTCAAGGATGTCAAGGACTAGAGAAGCTATGATCGAGTATGATATTTTTATTTGTCTGTTGTTTGTGAGTTGATCATTAATACTCTGCAATTTTTTTGCGGGACATGCTCTACATGCTCTACAAATTATCATTGATGACATTCTGAATTTGCATAGGAAAAGGATTAAATCTTGTCTATTTTACACAAGAAATACTCAAGTCATCTTTGTTCAATTATGCCTAGATACTTGTATTACCTTGCAATATCAAAAATCAATGGAATTTGTACTCAGGTCATGATGGTTTAATTATACCATTGATATTTGTACTAACTTTCAACATATATTAAAAGCTCAATGATGATACTAAGCCCAACAAATTGGCTGACAAGATGAAAACATTGCATAATTAGATTTGCATGTTTAAGATAGATTGCATCCATATTAGTTTTGCATCTGCATTTTAGATTTTCCAAGGCTGGAAAATTTCAAAATGATTTTATCTTCTCATTAAAGGATTGAGTACATTTGAAATTAACAAAAACAATATCATGTAGCTACATAATCATTATCATATCATACATACATTAGAAAGCATTATCATATCATTCATTCATCCATGCATTGGATCATATATTTGAATTAGAAAAATACAAAAAAATAAATTAAGTGCATCATATCTTATCTACATGATAAAGCATCATCCATAAATCCATATAGAATCATAACCCATGCATCATCATTTCATTATTGCATCCATACACAGTCATAGGATAATCATATAAACATCACATAGCATATAGAATAGAAAGAAAATGCATTCATCATAAGCATTCATCATAAAAGCATGTAGACAACATATAGATCAATAGTTTCCATTGCATCTCATATAATCTCAAAATAATCAATGTCAAGTGTACAATGATATCAAAAAATGTGGAGAGATACATCAACAAAATGTGGCAGGAAATCATAAAATCCTTGACTAAATCAGTGAATACATCAAGTATCAGTACATCAACCATGAGCACAAAAACTACGTGTTTCTCCCCCCCAGACATTGTAGGCCTCATTGTGCATGTTGTTGCACCACCAGATGGACCTACACTGGAACCTCTACCTAAGGGATCTCTAAGAGGTGGCCTAGTCACACTCCTGCTCATAGTCTGTGACTGACTATGGCTTGACCTATCACTGATAAACTATGCATAGCTAGGGGCACGTTGCTCTATAAGAACTACCTGATAATACTGCAATTTGTAATACTCTACTTCTCGAGCTGAATGTCTAACCTCTCTGAGCATATCCCCTACAGTAGTCCCCTAAGACACTCTTTGCAATCTCTTGGCTAGGGCCTCTTCCTACTCACATCTTTACCTATCGGTATCTCTCTATTATCAGAGAGGAAATTTGCGCCTGTGCATGTGCAAGATGTCCCTAAAAACCTTCCATCCATAACTATAGAGAATTAATTTATTCCTATTGCTGATGGGAAGGCACACAAATCTAAATCTAGGATGGTCCTACCTACTGCCCTCCTGAGGGAACCATAGATATCCTCCTCTAAGGTACTCTAAAATCTAGTATCTAGTTGTCACCTACATCTCAACCATCATCCCCTCCATCCCTACCATCTCCCTCCTCATCATCCCCATCTCTCCCATCCCTCCTCTGTCTCAATGCATGTGGTGGTACCCTCTCATCATCATCAAAGGTTGGTACTAGTTCATCTAGAATCGATATCCTTGGTACATGTGTGTAAAATTTCTCAATGTACTCATCTATTATCAAACCAGTTTGCATCTCTGGACAATAATCACATACCTGTGCCTATAATCCAAAGTACTCCTTGCAAGCTACATCATAGGATAGGATGGGTCCCCACTCTGGAATATCCTATTGTCTCCATGCATATAATGCAACTCCCTAGGGAATCCCCTAAACTTGGCCATACTGATGAAGTACCCTCATAAGCATGAATCTCTCAATCACAAATTGGGTCCGTCTAATCAAATATCTTGATGTACAAACATATGGCATCTCTAGATCATCCTTGGGCCATTTCTCACAATCAAGTACGGTCACCATGTAACTGTCTCCAAATCATCAAGAACTCGTCACCAATACTCCAATTTTCCTAGCTTGTGTTGGACAATACCACCTACGTATCCGAAGATAGATGGCCTACCAACTGGATGATCTCTCTCTGCTATAGGACAAGTAATAGCTATATGCTCCCATGCCAAAATCTAAAGTAATGTCACTCCAGCTGATAGACTCGTAGCTCCAAGGTAGACCACCTAATGTAGATCATGATATAAATGTGCTACAATATAGGAACCCCATGCATATCTGATCCCCTGAGTGATCATACTCTCCAATATCCTACTCCAGCTGACTGACAGTCCCTTCGACCTACGGTCAGGACATAAGAAACCTCCAATGAATCTAGTTAAAAAAGATGGTAATGGTTGATATGAATCAACCATATCCTACCATGGGATCTTGTAACCACTAATCCCATCATCAAAAAAAATCCTCCTCAGTGCCTTGATACCTCCCTACTCTGTATGATCATAAATGACTAACTGTCCAACCACAAGAATACCCAATATCTAGTATACATCCTTCAGAGTAACTATCATCTCACCAGTTTCCAGATGGAACATGTTAAGGTCACTATGCCACCTCTTAGCTAATGCAGTCAACAATCCCATGTTTATCCTATATTGGAGCATATCAATCAAAGACGATAAACTACATCGCTCAATAACATCCATATCTACCTACACCAGATGTGGAATCATATCCCAAGTCTTCGAGTAGCGCTCTTGAGACTGAAGAACTCGTAAGTCCTCATATAATCATGACATATTGCCAATGAACATTTTATCAATCAATCTAATCAGCTCTAATGAGATTTCATTCAAATCTCATAGAGTGTTTATCATTGACTCTCATTTATCATGAGATCAATCATCATCTATCTTATCATTGACCCTCACCTATCATGAGATCAATCATCATCTAACCTATCAAACATCATCAAAACAATGGCTGGCGCAATCAACAAACATCAAAAACAAGGAGAAAAATCAACATTTTCCTCAAATCTAGTGTCAATGCACAGAAACAGTGCATTTATGCGCTAAATTAACAAATACACTACAAAATCCCATCAATGCGCCAAAATAGGGCTTGGATGCGCTGAAACCCTAGATGCGCTAAAACTTTCAATAGATGTGCTAATTAACAACCTATATGAGTTAAAAACTTGTATGTGCTAAAACATTAACCCTATGCGCTAAATCGTGGTCTAAATGTGCTAAAACACACTATTGCAAAATTTAAAAACGTGGAAAATGTGCCAAAAGCACATTCAAATTTCAAAAGTTGGTTTCTCGAGGTACATACTGGAGATCCATACATGGCAGGGCAGTTGTGTCGTCAAACTCACTTGAATAGATGGGTGTGGTATAGGATAACCATTTTGCTCAAATCACTCAATCAGCACAATCTCCAATTGCAAATGAATTCAAATGAGCTGCTTTTTCACCTTTTTACCATTTAAAGGGGTAAATGGAGGGTATTTAAGTGGGATTGCTTTTATTTTTTTAAAAAAGGGCATCAATTAATCAATTGGCAAGATCAGTATTATTTATCGGGAGATAAATTGTCTCAAAATCATACAATTTAAAAATCATCAGAAAATCATAAAATATTCCAAAAAATCCAAAAAATTCAAAAAAATTCCAATTTTTCTCTCGAGGGGTCATACATGGATCATCACTTGAGAATTAGTGTCTGGGGCATATCAATTTTTTTTATCAACACTATCAACATTTTTTTCTTTGAAGCAATGATTCACAAACACATCACTTCAAAGAGGGGCAAAATGTATACACTTAAATTTTGTCTAGAAGAATTAATTAATTAAATAAATTGAAAATTTTATTTATATAGTTCATTTTTCTCTAAATAATTTCTATCTTAAATAATTTTCTCCTTGTCCTAATTAAATGAAAAAATTTAATTAGTTTATTTTATTTAATTAACCTCCTCTCATTAAATTTTAATTTTAAATTTAAATTTAAGCACATTTCTACTAACTTCTCACCTTCCACCTCATCATGTGTCTCATGAAATTAAATATTTATAATATTTAATTTGGCATTTATCCTCAACAAATTCTAACCAATTTAGGACACTTGGCCTTCATCTCTATTTGATTCCTCTTCACACTTGGTAGTTTGCTCTTCTAAAGGGAACACAGTCCCCTTTTCTCTCTAACCTCTTCACCTTTAACCATTCATTCTCCAGATCAAATCTAGACTATCCATTTCTACCACCTAGGCTCATGCCTTGGAAAATCTATAAATAGACCCTCATTTACAAAAAATAGAGAGAGAGTTGAGCATAATTACACTGCAGAATTTTCATTAGCATCATCATCTTAGCATTGCCATTCTAGTATTTGCATTTTAGTATTAAGTAGTTTAATCATGACATTACCATTAGTAGCATCTTAATTACTATAATTTCATCATATCATTCTCATACAACAATATCATCATCTTTGCATAATCATCTACATCTAGTTTAGCAATCAATCATGTAGGAAACATTTCTTGCATTTTCAACGTCTCTCATTCTTCAGGTTGTCATTTGAAAAGTCATGTGCATGAACAATCTGAGAACAAAATGAATTAAAGAATCCTTGGAGATAGAGGATAATGAGATGCCATTGGGGAATCGTTTGTTTCAATTTGATTGTTATTTGAATTCCTTGATATAATGTTTCATCGGTGTGTTGTATAGGTTTTACTTATTCACGATACATTTTATATAGCACACAATTACAGTTCATTTTATATACTATTATTATACTTATATATATATATATATATATATATATATATATATATATATATGTGAGTAGTTCTAACCCCAAAATATCAAATCACCCCTATGCCCTTTGTTTGTGATCATTTCTAATTTTTGCTCTTTTCTTATCTTTCTCTCTTCTTTGCTTGAGTTGTCCCTTTCATGTGTGACAACGCCATTACTTTGATTTTTAGAAAATGTATTTATTTCCAACGAATCTTTTCTCAAGAATCTTTGCAACCTTTTTCAAAGAATTGCATTCTCGACTTGAAACCCTAGCAGAACGTGTTTCTTTCATCATGGGTTCGCAAAGAAAGAACTTGAGAACTTTCCTCCAAGGTGGAAACAACTCTTACCTTCCCCTTGTGAGAGGGATTTTTCTTCCTTTCGAATTCCTTGATGAATTGAACATCTTTCAAAAGGATTCCATGGTGTTGAATTGATTTGAGAAAAAAAACATCTCTTCTGCACTATCAAACAACGTGTCCCTTGAGTGGACCCCCTTCTTCACACCAAGTTCCCAAGGGATGCCTTTGAAATTTTTCAAACTTGTTGATAGTTTGCATGATTGTCTGCTTACTTTCCTGCATGGTTGCTATTAGACATGTTTTATCTGCGGGTAAACATGTCGCTTTGCAAGTGCGCCTGTAAAGCCACTTTCTAGCTCTACGAAGTCTCCTTTTTTGGGTTTCCTCCATGTGAGAGATCTTGGAGGAAACCTTCCTTGAAGGTCTACAGGCTTGTAAGGCACTTCCTTTGAGCTTCCTCCATGTGAGAGATCTTGGGGTCACTCCCTTGTAGGTCTATGGGTCTCTAAGACACTTTTTTTGGGATTTTCTTCATGTGAGACATCTTGGAGGAAAATTTCCTTGCAAGTCGGTGGGCCTGTAGGGCACTTTTTCTAGGTTTCCTTCATGTGAGAGATCTCAGAGGATACCTTCCTTGCAGGTCTACGGGCTTGTGAGGTTCTTAATTCTCAAAACTTCCTTCATGTGAGAGATCTTGGGGGTCACCTCCTTGCAGGTCTACATGCCTATAATAAGCTTTCAATCTATAGCTTCATAGTTTTGTGGGGCTATGGAGTCCTTTTCCTACCCTGTCCTTTTGAGCTTGCCAGATTGTGGTCTACTTCCTTGATAGTTCAAGTATACATTTCTAACCCTACTACCTCTTTGATCTACTTTATCAAAGCACTCATCAGTATTCATGCTCACTAAAGTGGGGGAAAAATATATAGGAGCAAATTTGCACCCCTTACGCAAATTCCCCTTTTACACATCCTCACCTTAGAAAACCAAATCTGAAGGTAAAATTCCACATCAAAAAGCTACCTTCCTTCCACTTAGCATCTATCCTTTGTGTCAGTAGAAGAATGTTTTTTGGGGACACACGTGTGGCATGCAAACATCCATGTGGTGTGCTTACGTCCTTGACAGATTCATGTGTCTAAAGTTGGTAGAGGCGTTACACTTTCAAATGGGATTGATTATTAACATCCCTCTTTGACCAACTGACCTAAAAAATGATAGATTCTTCCTTCTTCTCCTTAAAATTCATTCATTGTCACCTCACTGGGATTTGCAAGCATTCAATCTATCATTCTCTCACACTCTCAAGTATTTTTCTGGCATTTTCTCTATTCTCAAGCAGCACTTCAACACTCCATTGTAGCAACAACACTCCATCAACTCCACAAGGAAAGTGTGAAGAAATCCATTGCAGTGTGGGCTTCAGGTTTTGCGAGACCTCCCTTCATCACAGTTGAGGTTGTGGTGATTGTTCAAGCCTTCTTTCTCCTCCATTGTGTTGAATCTCAAAAATGCAGGTTGCAAATCCTAAGAGGATGTCAGGCTCTATGACCAAACTTGCAACATTTTTGAACCAATGAATGGAGTAACCTATGTGGTCGATGACTCCCTATACTTTAGGCTCTACTAGACCTAGGCAGGTAGACCTTGATAACTAAAGTAGATTGTGTGACTTGATTGGAGTTTATGGATCTATCCACAGTGGCATAAAGTGTGGGATAGATGATGGCTAGTTAACTAATTGTACTCCTAGTGTGACAATTCAAAATTTAGAATATGAAAATGGTTAAGTGAAGTATAAATGAAAAATGAGGTGGACTAGTGCTTTATTGGGTAAGTGGAGTCAATGAAATTTTATGACATGTGACCGTTATTGGTTAAAATTTTGATTGTTTAGCACTTGGTTTTGTTTATACCTTATATAAATGTGCAAGAATGTGATTGAAAAACTCTTCTTATTGATCCAATTGATCCTATTAGGTTATTGTTATTTATTAAAATGGTTTTAATCCTTCCTTGAAGGAACCAATTAAAAGAACCACACAATGACAATAAATGTGTATTGACAAATGAATTATATACTCAATTTGAATAACAAGATAACATCAAGTTGGAGATAGTATGACAACCTTATCAATTACCTAACTCTTCTTACTGATCCAAATGTTACTTCCAAGTTACTATAATCAATTAAAAGGATTTTAATTCTTTAATGGAAACTAATCAACTTGACTACACAATAACAAAAAATGTGTATTGATGAAATTGGATATCAACTTGGATACACAAATTCAAATAGTAGAGAAATAACAATGTGGAGATAGCCAGATAATTGTTTAAATCAACAAACAATAGACACCAATATTGAGTCACATAGAATTAAATATCTTCCATTGATTTCTGCCAAAAAATTATGCATGCACCATGGTCCATACAGTATAATCTATATGATAAGCATCTTGAAAAGTATCACTTGTATATCTTCTATTCCTTCCCTATTCATTCTTACTATTTAATAATTAAATGTCCAACTTATATATCAATGTCTTGAAGAGGGTACACCTCTTCATAAATTAACTTGTGTTATATGATCTATATAGTGTTGAATCACGTGTTTGTTAGCATTCTCTACAACATTCCTCACAATTATCTTCGTGATGACCATCTTCTCCAAATTCTCACAAGCCTCCTCCAATGTTTATTCCTCGTTCTTAGCTACTTCCAAGGCTCCATGCAGTAACAATCTACATTCTTTCATCCATTCACTATGATCTTTCAATTCTCCATCATCTTTGAACAATGCAGGAACCCCTTCCTTTGTAGAACCAATGAACTCCTTTGCATCTGCTTGAATTTCCTTATAATAATCCTTGTGTTTTCTTATGATATCCTCAGTAGTTGTAGTGGCTCTAGTGTCAAAAGTGCTTCTCTTTTGTATCTCCTGGATCTTTTCCCGAATCCTATCATTTATTCTCTTATGTTCCTGAATAGCAATATGACTCTTTGAGTGAGTCACCCAAAACTTGTCCATCCAAACCATCAGATTGGCATGGCTCTTTTGGAATATTGCAGAAAGTGTGTCAAATATGGCTTTACTCACTTGAGTGTGTACTTGTGATTCCTCAATTTTGTCCTTTGATTGGGAGCTTTCTCCTTGAGTTAACAATTTTGTGGATCCCTTGAATGTATCTTTGACCATGTCTTTCAGAAAATCATTTTCTTTGAGCATCTTTGCATTGTTCATCTTATACATATCACATTCCTTGATTAACATCTGAATCTATGCTTTATTTAATTTGGCTACATTAATTCCAATGTCAGTTATGACTACAGGGTCAATTTCTCCTACTTTCAATGTCATTACATGGCCAAATGTCTTCTCAATATCAATAATCACAAATTTCTTATGTGGGGGTTACAAGGCCCAAATCATAAGAGAGTTCTCATCAGGGTTATATCTTGACCCAGTGTACACTTTTGTTACCCCTTTTGGACTAAGCTTATGTTTAGAACCATTATTATGCAAAAAACTATCAAAGACAGGGGCATAATTTAAATCTAAACTAGGGAAAATCATTACACTAGACTCCCCCATCAATTTTCTTCCTCTCTCTGGAGTCATATTCTTCATTTCATTCTCTACATCCACCTTCAAAGTGTTAAGCAACTAGTTTTCATTGTTGAGTGTGATGTTTATGAATAATTCCCTTATTGCTTTTCCTTTTTGCTTCTACAAAAAAGATCTAAATTCAAGAGATTTTATAAACACATCATCAAAAATAAAGGATTTATAGGCCAATTGCCTAGTATATGTGTTAGATGATTCCCCAACTTCTTGTTCTATGTTCGAAGGTTGATACTCTTCAATTCTTAGTTTGGGAATCTTGTCAGTTTGGCCTTGGGGTTCTCTTTCATCAGAATATTCCTCACTAAAGGATAACATCTCTACTTCTTGTATTTCCTTCATCTTCTATTCAATTTCTCTATTATAGTTATCAATGGCCAATTTAGCCTCCCTTTCTTCTATGTTTCTAATTATATCATAGTGAGGACTTGGTATATGATCATATTCACCTAGATTCTATTATTTCCTTGAAAAAAAAATATAACCCTTAGGATCAAATCCCTTCCTTAGTGTATCCTTCTTCATATTGAAATGTAATAACTTATCCAGAATAAGATCATATCCTTCCTTTGACACCACAGAGAAATATCCAAAGCACAATGTATTAGGCATAAATGACTGTTTCTCATAAGCACTCAAGTTCATAACATTGGAATAATTTGTTTTCCTGATAATCTTGAGATATGCAATCCTATTTTGGCATAGTTTTTTTGTAAAAGGAAAGGTGTATCTTCAAAACCATAGACTTTGATCATGGTTGAATCAATATAACAATACCAGTCACCCTAATTATGACCTATAGTTGGTGGTCCATTCAAATCTTTGGGCCTTAAAAATATTTTAATCTCATCAGTAAATGAATAATCATAGGGGTGATTAAAAACCTATACAATATCTTGACAAAATATTCTTCAAAATAAACATAATTGGAATTAAAAAATCTGTTGTCCCAAATAGTAGTCCACAATTGTACTGGTAGCGGTTGATCCTCTTTATCAAATTGTGTAATTTTCAATTCCTCTGGCCACATTCCTAACTCTTTCCCATAGTACTGTGATATAAGAGGGCTTCGATGCACACAAGTCTCTCCTTTCTCGAGAGATGACCAAGGAATGAACTACCCTTATACACCTTAGGATATCAAATTTACTAAACAATAAAGAACTAGAGCTCAGTGATGCTTTAGGAAAATCCACTATAGACCCTAAAAGAGAAAAGCCAAGATATTTCTATCTCAGAAGAGGGAGCTCTTGGCCAAAAGATGTCAGTGTGGTTCTAGGATGCCAGCGGGGTGCACTGTCATCTAAAGGACGTGTTGGCATCCTGAGCAATAGAGAACTCAGACACTCAAAATGGATAGAAACAAACCTTGCTTCTCAGCCCAAGGGCAAGTCATACCAAACTAAATGACTAGTCAGAAAGCTAGAAACTAAAATGAATACAAGGATTCTTGGGGAAAGCTTACCTTCCTCTTAATGTCTGAATCTTCACTCCAAGCTCCTTCTCGTGACCTACACACAAAAGAACGAGAGGAAATTTGTTGGGTGGTTGTATAGGGGCATTCCTTAGTCAGACCCCGCTTTGGTGTTCCCACCTCCATGTATAGCCAAGTTTGAAAGGAGTGCTAAAGATACAAACAAAGCATGTGGTGAAATCAATACCTGCTTAGGAGTAGAACCTGCACCACAAGAAGTGTGTGGTGAAAGAAATACCCACTCAGGAGTAGAACCTACACCACAACATAGTAAATGAGCAAATGTGAAAGGAAAGTGAGAGAGAGAGAGAGAGAGAGAGAAAGTGCTACCCATGGGCCTAAACCCTCTCCAAAGCACATAGATACACCATTAAGTGCTTGCTTGAGAGCTGTTGTAGCTGTTGGGAGGACCTCAATTTGGCATGGCTTCGCTTGTGACAACACTGCTATCAAAAGTGAAGAGATCTCAATGTTGGAGCAAAATAGCAAGAGAGCTTGAGTGATGTCTTCCAACCCCCAAATAAGAACAAAAAAGGGGTTTTTAATGATTGCAAGGGTGGCAAAGAGTCGTTACTTTCGGAGTGTAACTGCTAGGAAATGTGTCTCATGGGTTAGCCTTCCAGATTCTATGTTTTGAACTCAAGAAACCGACAGGACGATAGCGCACCATGTAGACGTTTATGTGCCGCACACTAGTCCAAAGCCTATATTCTCAGAAAACACATATCCAGGCTTATGTCGCTTAGCCACTTGTCCACATGGAGCTAGAATCACAAAACTATAACCCATGAGATTTTTTCATTAATATCTCAAGGTGTCATAAATGCTAGGAAAAAATGCCAAAATGTGGAATCACCCCTAGGTGCAATTCTATGAGATTACATTTTTCCCCCACTTTAGTGGGCTCAATTTTGAGAAAAATTAGCCTCACTAAAGTAGAAAAGAAAAAATTTCATTCAAATTAAATTTTACAAATTTGCATGCCAACAAAGAGAGACCATAATGGCCACCAAAGTCAAGCTAACTAGTACTGAAGGTGCCCCCAACATCCAAGCTCAACAAACAACATCAGAACAGTAGTAAAAAATTGTTCAAAGCATTAACCTGAAAAACTCAAATTTTGGGTCAGCTTCGAAAAATTAGAAGAAAGCTACTAGGAAGAGAGGAATGATCAAGAAAAAAGTCATCGATTTGAAAGAAAAAAAATTGATCAAGAGGTGACCTTATGTCCCCTCCTAATTTTTCCCCTAGCCTAGTGGGGAAAATTTAGGAGAAACCAAGCAGCCACAAACTCTCAAAAAAATAGGCCCTGGGGGACTATATATACCCAAGTGGGCTTGTGAGAGAAAAGTCAACAAAATGTTGAGCAGGAGAGAGTATGAAGCGCCGAGATTGGAGCAACTATGTCAGGACATCAGCAATGGTCACGAGGTGGACTAGGCAGGCCACACAACCTCTATTGTCATGATTTTTAGCTCCTTTTTTAGACTTTTCCTGTCAACGAGGTGCGCAGGCATCTTTTTTCTGTGCCCTCCTCCAAAATACGCATTGTTGTCCATGATTAGCACTAGGGTCCTGATTCCACACTAGTGTCTTGAAGATGGGTTGTCATCTTTGAGATAGTCATGGTGGTCAAGGATGTATGTGCAGCGCGTAGACATCTACGCATCATGCATAAGTCCTACTTATTTTTACTTGTTTTTTATGCAAAATGTCAATGTTCTGACTCATTTTGTTACTTTTTGTAGGAGTACCTAGAGAATCGAGAGCATCTAAGAGGCCAAGCATTATGGCTCATGCGTAAGAAAAGGGACCGCATATCTAGGGAAGAGGTCACACTTCCAGAGTGGGTCGGTCTCTAGCATGTATTCACTATGCTAGAAATGAGATACCATGAGCAGATGTTGATGGCCCTTATGGAGTGGTAAGATGCCACCATGGTATCTTTCTAGTTGCCATGTGGAGAGATGATCATCACACTTGAGGACATTTATCGGATCCTCAGGCTACCATCCATAGACGATGGGTGGCTCTTGACGATACGCGATCAGCACGGGAGTGAACGGAGGGTGTCCTCCACTGCATAGGGAGATGAACAATGGTGACAAAACAGGTCACATCTATATGCATTGGTATCACCATGTGAGTACCACTGCACCATTGATTCGTTGAGTTATGGTCGTGACCATTGCCCTTTGGATCATGACTGATGGGTGAGGCTCGCACCTACATGGGGGCCTTGTCCATACTATCAAAGAGATGGTGGAGCAAAAGACCATTTTTTCCTGGGGATGTAGCATGTTGGCATACCTCTATCAGGAGCTAGGCCTATACATACACTATGAGTACTGTAACCTCACAGCGTGCACACTTTTGTAGGTGTGGGCCTTCACCCACATCGTGTGCACTTGGCCAATCAATTTTCCTCATGGACAATCATATTAGGTTCCTATGCCCCACTAGTACGACATGACGAGCCAGTGGAGATTTGGAGATTTATAATTTTGGTAGCTATAGTTTGACACTCTCACTACAGATGGAGTCTGATGTAGACCCTACTGATTTTTTAGGTGGGTGGATGATAGCAAGTACCTGAGGAACCTACAGCGAGATCAGTTTTTGATCAGGCAGAGGGATTTTATTATAGTACCCTACTACTAGAGTGGGGTCATGTCACAGCATTGCCAACCACAGACTATACTAGTAGACATTCCCACCTACACTAGGGCCCATAGGAGTGCGGTGAGGGTTGGGGACTATCCTCGCCCCACTATTATAGATATCATCCCCTTAGATGATGATGAGCTTGACCATGATCTTCCGCCCATATTGACAGTAGATATTGTCGAGGTAGCAGTGGACTTTACACGGTGGTGGGAGTGGCATCACCCTACTCCTGTGTTCAAAAAGGGTGCCCTGAGATGGGACCCTAGTCCAAAGGAGGACTTACCAGCCTAGCCACCATTGGACATGACGAGAGGTCAGTAGTAGGCTAGGGAGGAGGAGGAGGCAGCACCAGCAAGGTTGAGGTAACAGAGGAGGTTGGATCCTCCACCAGTCACCCCTATCTCTTTGGTACCACCATCCTCTACTGCAACTACAGCGTTAGTGGTACTAGGAGTGACCACCAAGGCTGGCAACGCAGGTCCTAGTACCGATCCTCACTCTAACCTAACATGGAAGCCAGGGGACCGAGGTATATAAGATATATTGTTCACATTTTTATAATTTTAATCTTCTACTTATGATATATGTATATACATTCCATGTGATACTGATACCCCTTTCTTTCTTTGTGGTTGCAAAGGATGCACAAGGATGGCTTGGGCTCATAGTTTAGTGTATTTCAAAGGTCGCCCCTACTTTGTTGATCCAGGGATCGGTCCTCGAGGCTTACCGAACAACATCTACAGGATGTCATACCCCTATCTTCGAGCCAGTTGCACATTTGAGGACTGCTTATGAAGAGTGGGGTGTGGAGATTGTCCAACTTATTGTAGAGCTAATAACAATGTGAGGGTAGTGCAACCAACTGTTGGGGGATCTGCTGATGGTGCTTGTTGAGCAAGATATAGCAGTGAGGAGGGTTGATGCCATTGAGTAGGCATGTGACGCCCTCTAGAGCCATCTTGATGACCTCAGTAGGCAACCAACAACTATGAGCCAGGTAGAGGTTCAGCGACTGCGGGACCAGCTAAGGTAGGCAGAGCTAACAATATCCTCTCTACAAGGGGAGATCAGGGGGATGCAGGCAACTTTTTCTGTATCATGCTCCCATTATTCACGCTCCATGACCACCATTCAGCCCCTCCCCAGAGTTGTAGAGCATCCACTACAACCAAAGGGCTCTAGGAGCCATGCGTCCCAATGACCAGGGACATCATCATCAGTTTTGTATATCATTTTTGTAGTGATATATACATATACATACATACATACATACATTCTTGTAGATCTTTTGCATAGACACATATTCAACAACCACTCATTTTTTATAGTCGTGGCCCGATACATGATTATGACATTGGATACATACATTGTGTATATATATATATGGATACATCGATTATTATCTCTTGGAATTGTTTCATGTTGATGGTTATGTTCTTTATTTTTTATGCATGGTTATGTTATGGATGTTATACTATCAATAGATGCTAAGATGATTTAATAAAAATGCCTGATTGCATGTTAATTAAATACAATTATGATCTAATGGTTTTAATAAATGTAATGTGATGCATGGTCATACGCACACACATGCACATGGTCATTCACAACATAAAATTTTCATAATGTGTTAATGAATAATGTCAGCATATGAAGTGCTACTACCCTTTTTTAGAGAGAACACCATAGAGATGACACATAGAACATTACACGTAGTACCATCAAAGATGCATCACATTAACAGGCTTCTGTAAAGGTGTTCCATCCATGGATGATAGTCCGTAGGCACCTAAACCATATATGGAGATCACAATGTAAGGGCCTAACTAGTTGGGACTGAATTTTCCTCTCTAATTAGGTGGCGCATTCACATTCCTCTAGTTTTTGCAGAGAACCAGATCTCATATTTTAAAGGTCTTGGGAAGCACACTTTGATTATATTTCCAAGAAAATCATCGTTGATAATCTTTAATATGTTTAAGGGACCTTAGATGGCGCTCATCGAGCATGTCAAGCTGATGCAAGTAGTTAACTTGGTAAGTTTCATCATCGATTAACCCCTTAAGGGAAACCCATAAAGATGGAATTTCCAACTCCAAAGGCATAATAGCTTTGGTGCCATACACGATGTTGTAAGGCATTGTTCCTGTAGCTGTGTGAACACTCATGTGATAGGCCCACAAAGCGTATATCAGTTGAATATGCCAATCTTTACCATGCTTATTAACTATCTTACAGAGAATAAGTTGAAGAGTTTTGTTAGACGCTTCTACTTGACCATTAGATTTTGTATAGTACAGTGTGGAAAACCTATGTTGAATATGGAATTTATCTAGGAATGGATTCACTTCCTTGTTCTTGAAAAGCATACCATTGTCAGAAACAAGCGTAGTAGGAAATCCAAATCAAGAAATGATGTTATTCATTAGGAAACTATAGATAGCTTAAACGTTCATGGATTGAAGTGGAATGGCTTCGACCCATTTCATGAAGTAATTTGTAGCAATGATAATGAAGATATGTTCCTTGGAAGAAGGAGGTGATATTTCCAATGATATACAACCCCCATTTTTTGAACGGCCAAGGGGAAGTTTGGTTTTGTAACTCTTGGGTAGGTGCATGAATAAGATGACTATGGTGTTGACATTGAGGGAACTTCTTAAAAAAATTGAAGGAATCTTGTTCCATTGTTTTCGAATAGTACCCCATGTGTATCAGTCTTCTTGCCAAGGATCTACCACCAAATTTTCCACCCATGGAACCCATGTGGGCTTCCTTAAGGGCAAGGGGTATTTCTATTTTAGTGAGACACCTAAGAAGCAAGCCCTTATAGGCTTTCCTATAAAGGATATAAGATAGAATAACATAATGAACTAAAATATTTCTTATACGAGTGTGATTGTTCTTTGTCGTATCATCAAGAAAGTTTCCAATCTTTAAGTAGTTATAGATGTTAGAAAACCACTCTCCAGAGTCCACATAGGAACATACAAGGGACTCAGCTTCAGGTTGATTGAGAATCGCAAGGGTTCGTAGTACCTGAACAATGAAGTGGTATTCTTTTGTATCTTCTTCTAAAGGTACCAAGGAAGTTGTGCTTTCCATGGTGTCGGCATGCCTATTTTCTCTCCTAGGGACACTATCTATTATGAAGGAAGAGAACCATTTAAGCAAGGATAAGGCAAGGTCTCGATATCAAGACAACTTATTTTTCTTAGCTTGATAGGTTCTCGCTATCAGGTTCACTATAAGTTCAGAATCACCTAAGATGCAAAGACATTTTATTTTTAGTGCAATCGTGGCACGTAAGCCAAAAATGAGGGCTTCATAGTTAGCAATGTTGTTGGTACAAGGAAATTCTAGTCGAAAGGATAGAGGGACTAGTTTACCTTTGAGGGATATTAGAATCACACTAGCTCTGGAACCAGTTTAACACCTCGATCCACTGAAATAAATTTTCCACTCAAGCTCATGATTAATTGAAAAGATATTTTCATTAGGAAACAAATCTAATCTTGGAAAGGGGCGAGATGAGGGAGCTTCTTCCAATTGACCTACAACCGGTTGACCCTTTATTGATTTCTGAGTACAAACTTTATGTCAAACTCAGAATGCAACATAACCCATTTCGCTAATCTCCCAACTAGGTCAGTGCTAGAGAACCGATGCTTCAAAAAATATGTTTTCACTATGACATTTGTTTCGACATGGAGGAGATAGTGCCTCAACTTCTACGTAGTGAGAGCAAGGCATTAATTCTCCATGGAGGAATAATGGATTTCATAGTCAACCAAGACGTGACTAATGTAGTAGACTACTCTTTCCCTTGCAGTGTCATCATATTGAGCTAAGAGATTTACCAAAGCATATGGTGACATGGCAAGGTAAAGTTAAAAGGGTATGTCCTACATAGTTGGCATCAATACAAGAGGATTGGCCAAATAGGCTGTTAGAACTGTGAAATTTAGAGATATTTTATGACTTCCTGTACCCATAATGTCTCTCGAGAAGTCAATGCCATCCGCTCTGAGTGACATTTCTACCCATACTTCTATCAGTTTTCATTGTTTGGCCCTGTAAAATTCACCTGGCCCGAAGCATTTGAACTTATAAGCCATATCAGCATGAGATGGTGAGGATCTCCTGAATCCATAAGGCATTTTATACTAACGTGTGTCTTTTGCAGTCTATTGGCTAGACATCAGGAGAGTCTTACTAATGATATTTCATTTGGCAATACACATCAGCATGATGTAGTTTGCAGTCTCAGAGATGTAGGGGTCCTATCAAAAAAAAAGTGGTTGTCGGAATAAGTCATGGCGATCACATTTGTGTCTCACCGATCGAAGACATAGGGACATATCGGTGAGAAAATATTCATTGAAATGAGTCATAGAGAGCCATTGTAAGTCATATCGATCGTAATGCAAAGAGTTGTGTTGCCGAGATAGCATTCATCGGTGTAATGTCTTGCATCATTTGTTTGGTCTCACCAATAAAGCCGAAGGTGGGTCCCGTTGTTTCCATCGGAATGAAGTCAAGCAGTCTTACCGACCCCTATGTCATGGCAACAATATTTAAACTTGGAGTTATGTTCGGCGAGATAGGTTTCATCAGCAAGAGCTAGGAGAGTAATGTCGAGTATTGCTTCATCAGTAGGAAAATTGTTAAGTCTCGGCGATCAGAAGTTGAACCTGAGGAGATGTTTTGGTAATACACAAAGTAATCTGTGGAGCATTTTTTCGACCCCTTTAGTCATAGCGATGGTTTTTATTAGCATGAGTCTCAGTGATATACTCGTGATTGAAGGAATAACTGTTGGAGAGACACATAGCATCAGTATAACTATAGGAGATAATAGCGATATGAGAAAAGATAGAAAATAGTCGTCGGGGAGACTTGAAGTGTCGGTATGACTACAGGATATCAATGCGATGTGTAACCTTTTGGTGGTCAGAGAGACTCAGAACGTCGGGGAGACTACGTGATGTCTTCACGGAAGTCCAAAGAATAGTGGTAAAGGCCCGAATGCAAGGATTTCCCGAGATGCGAATATGAAGGGACACAACTCTTCAGGTTGTTGATGTATAAATACTTATTTTTGACAGCGAATGGGGGGTTAGATAGACAGCGAATAGAAAATACATAAAACATAATGGTTTTTGTAGAAGACTATGGTGCTTGTAAGAAATAATGGATATGTAAATGGAAATCGTTTGATTATGCTGCATTTTTTTAGTTTCAATTATTTATTGTATTAATTAAAAGCATTGCTGATGTTGTCTCCAAAGTTGATGTTTTCTAGTTATTTAAACTGATATGTCAAGGATATACTTTAGTTTATCAAGGCACATTTGTTGTATCTATATGATTGGATTAATTGGTTCTTTCAAAGAAATATTAAGTCCTTTTAATCAATCATAGTAATTAGTGAATCCCATTTGGATCATTAAGAACTCAATAGTCATATTCTTGCATGTTTATACCAGTTATAAACTTAGAACCTATATACCAAACAATTTGAATTTCTTCTAGAGAGAAGTTACTCATTTCAGATTTTCATTTGACTCCGTGTACACAATAAGGCACTAGTCTCTACCATTTTGTTGTTAGTTTCATTCATTTTTTCATATGAACATATTAGATTCTTTCCTTGATATTGCTTATACAAATTATACCAAATTTAGACTCATTTATCCACTCCTATTTGCCAGTGTGGGTAAATTGCTTTAGGAGATAAACAAAGGTCAAGTCTACTTCATTGTTATAGGAATACCTACCTAGGTCTAGTAACACCTTAAGAGAAGAAGGTTCAATTCATTTGGCCTTGTCTGTTACCCTAAAACGTTGTGAAAGCTTGGCAACCCTTCGTGGTTCAAACCTGCATTTTTGACAGCTAACAAATTGGCAACTCTGCTGGGGACTTATTGCAAGTTATCCAATTGATGATCATCATACAGAGTCATTAAAGAAAAAATCATAATTTGAGAAGTTTCTGAAAAGGTGATTCTACTAGGGGATAAAATCAAGAATAGCTTCATTTTTCTCACTTTTCACAAAGTGAGTGGCGACTCTGACAAAGACATTGCATCAACTCAACATGAATGGTAGAAGATCCCAATACAAAGGAGGTCCTTCTGGAGGTCTCGTTGGAAATAGTAAGTGGAAACATAAGGGTGATAAGGATGATAAGGGTAAGAAGAAAGAGGATGACATGTGCATAACGAACAAAGAAAAAGTATCAAGACCAAATTGTGAGACATATGACCATTATGAATCATGGAGAGATAATTCAAGTGCAAAACCTTGTACCCCTGAAGAACAAAAAAATCCTTTTTATAATCCCCAGAAACAAACAAAGTTCGATGCTAAACTTGAAGTTGAATGAATCAGATGTTAATAGGAATATGATCAAAGAATGGAGGGTAATCAAAGTGAGCCTACTGATCATGTAATCCCTCAAGAAAATTATGAATTCTCAACTCATGAAGAAATAGAAGCACAGTTTGAGTTTCATAAATAGGAATTAGAAAGAGCAAAAGCTGAACAGGAAAAGATCCAAATGATAAAAGCAATCCAAGACTTGAAATTATAGGAAATCCAAATTAAGGCTCAGGCAGCTAATCTTTCAAAGTATGTGTTGCCTCATAAACAAGGAAACAATAATGTAGGGTCTTCATATCAACCAAAGGTTCCTCAGAATCAGATTGGAAATCAATACAAGTAGCCAAACCATCCACCATATACTGCAACACAACATACAAATGCACAACCATCTCATGGTCAGCAATATGTGCCATATCTTCATACACAATACAATAATCCAATGTACCAGTATCAGCACATGCATAACCTTCCCCCTCAGCAATATACAACAATGATTAGACAGTTTGATTTGACAGGGTTTCAATTATACCCTTACCCTATGGATAGCAGTTGGAGGAGTCTTGTTCCTAAGTTTACAGGGAGTAGTGCAATTACTATTGAAGATAATTTGAGGAGTTTTAATACTTTTATCTAGGACTTGGATATAGCACATGAAGATTTACATATGAGGTTATTCATGATGACACTCACTGAAGAAGCTAGGGATTGGTTCAATGGCTTGCCAACAGCTTATGTTAGTTCTATCCAAGAATTTTAGGATTGATTTCTTGAATAGTATAGAAATCTATGTGTAGCAGATGTTGCTTTTCATGAATTAGTGGGAATTTAGAAAAATTAGAATGAGTCAATTTATGATTTTAACTAGATATTTAACAAATTGCAAAATAAGATACCACTGGGGTCAAATTTTCCAGACTCAGCAGCATTGAGTGTCTATTTGAAAGCATTCGATCCAAAAATAGGGTATGAGCTAAGAAATAGGTTTCCAAGAGATTTACCTAAAGCCTAGAAGATAGCATTAACTATTGAAAACAACAGGAAAGTTGTTGGGATGATCAGTAGGAGAGATAATCCTAGGGCTCCTCAGCAAGTAAATAATTATTAGTACAAACAAGAGAACATGTACATAAGTGAGAGGCCTAGGTTACATGATATGCCTTATAATACAATTTGGAAAGATGGAAAACCTGTAATTGATAGACCTGGGAACAAGGAAACACCTGACCCATTAAGGAAGAAGGGTGCATATATGGTAAATAATAATATTTGGTGTGAAACTTGTGATAAGCCACATTCCTCAGATTATTGTGTTGTAGCTCAAGAAATGCAAGAAGAAGGAATGTTAGTGGGTGACAATGGAGAGGATCACATAGTGTATTTGACCTCAAATAGTTTTCACCCTGATGAGGATGGATATTTATCTTCAGAAGATGAAGTCTGTGAGTATGATGTTTTGAATCAAAGGTGTAATGCCCACATGGTTAAACAACAAGTTTTTTCTGATTTTGAAGACAGTCTTGTAGAATATCACTCTGTTCAGGTGCTTGCGAAATGCAATATAAGGAGACCTACTAAAGAGAAAATAAGGAGGCTAACCATTCCTACAGTCGAACAAGCAAAGAGAAAGTACTGGTTGAGAAACATGATAGTGAATGAGAAGGAAAACATTCCCAGGGGTATATTTATGAAGGACAAAGAAGTGATGCCAAGGGTTTTGAAGAAAACAAAAGATGAGCATCATAATGAGAACAAACAGATGCTTTCCCAGAAGGAGGAGAACAAAGAATCATACAAAGAAGAGCAGAAGATTGTCCAAAAGGAAGAATTCAAAGGAGAAACATTAGAACAAAAGAAGATGACTAAGGCAAAGGGTTCTTCATTTGATTTCTCTCAAGCTTTATCTCAGGTAAAAATGTTTGTTCCACTACTTGAGATGATGAGAATTAAGGAATATAGAGACAATGCAATACAATTGATATCAAATGGAAATGAGAAAAGTGCAAATTCTGAAAATCAAATGGCCACTAGAACAATTAATAAACAAGAAAAGGAGATTGTCCCAGAAGTATGTTTAAGTAATGTATTGGTAAATTCCCCACAAGTTGAACCTTTTTTCACCACACTGCTTATAAATAACAAACTATTGAGGAATTGCATGATAGACTCTGGTGCTACAATCAATATCATGCCAGTTGGGGTTATGAAACAACTTGGTATGTGGGTAGATACTAATGAAGGGAAGTGCTACGCAATGGATAGTAGGCCAATTCCAGTGGTAGGTGTTTTGAAAGATGTTGAAATAAAATTAGCTTCTTATCCTTAGATGGCCTACGGTATAGATATAACAGTAATTGATACTCCTCCTTAGTTTGGGATGCTTCTATCAAGAAAATGGATGGCCATGGTTGGGGGAAATGTTCAATTTGATTTATCTTATGCAACAATTCCAGTGAACGACCAGGAAGTTAAGTTATACAGAGAGCTAAGGATGAACCCAATTGTAGATTGTGTACCTCAAAATCAATTCAATTTCTTTTGTCATATGGATCTTGGGAATTTTAAGATAGAACCAACTCAGCCAGATTTAGTCAATATTGATCCCATTGATAAGCATGTTGCAATGAATTGTGATGGCGTGTGGAAAATCCACTTTGATGGAGCTTACAGCCAAGAAGGTAATGGAGCAGGAATAGTGTTTGTTTCCCCTGAAGGAGTTACTTTTAAATATTCATTTTTTCTAGCATTTGAATGCACGAACAATATAGCAGAATATGAAGCTTTACTAACAGGATTGAATATGGTTGTAAAACATAAGATCAAGATGCTAGCTATTCTAGGGGATTCTTAGCTTGTTGTTTCTCAAATTAATTCAAAATATGTAGAAAAACACAAGAGGCTAAAGTAGTACAGGAATGTTGTATGGGATACAATTGAATTGTTTGATGCTTTCTCCATTGAATGGATTGAGAGGTCAAAGAACATAATGGCAGAATTTTTAGCCAATGTAGCATTAAGGAGAGATGATATCACATTGGCTAGAGTGTCTCAGATTGAATTCAAAGCAAGACCTGTTGTGCCTGATAATATATACAGTTGGCAGTTTTTTAGTGATGATGTTGACCTATTGAAGTTTCTTCATTGTATAGATCAATATGAAGCTCAAGAAATTGATATTAATGCTTTTGTAGAAGAAGCAGATGGAAAGAAAACAGTATTTGGGAGGGAGGTCTTACAGCTTAAAACTAATAAGCTTCCCAAATGAAATAGATTGGAATGATCGATCCCTTATGAAACAGATACCAGTCATGAGAGAGGACATTGAAGAAATCAATTTAGGGATTGAAGTGGCACCAAAAAAGGTATACATTGGAAAGAAAATAAGCCCAACAATTAGAAGAATGTTGATTGCATTATTGAGAAAATATAAACATGTGTTTGCATGGTCTTATGAAGATCTCAAAGCATATAGGGAAGATTTGTTTCAACATGAAATCCCGTTGAAGCTAGATGCAAAGCCATTTAGGCAAAGACAAAGACCTATTAACCCAACATTGGAACCAAAAATGCAGGAGGAATTGGTAAAGCTTAGAGATGGGGGTATTATCAAACCTATTAGGCATTCAATGTGGGTTTCAAGCCTGGTTCCTATGAGGAAGAAGAATGGGGATATCAGACTATGTGTGGACTTCAAAAATTTAAACATGGCATCTCTCAAAGATAATTATCCTCTACCTAATATGGAGGTTGTATTACGCAAAGTAACAAGGTGTGAGCTGTTATCTATGATGGATGGGTTCTCTGGTTATAATCAGGTCAAAGTAAAAGAATCTAAGCAATACAAGACAACTTTTACAACCCCATGGGGAACACATGTGTATATGAGAATTCCATTTGGTCTCACAAATGCAAATGCAACCTTTCAAAGAGCTATGGACGTAGCATTTGCGGACTTGATTAATGCTATCATGGTGGTATATCAAGATGACCTTACTGCTTATTCAAAAAGGGCTGAAGACCATGTAGAACATCTTGAAAAAATATTTATCAAAGCTTTGGAGTATGGTATTAGTCTGAATCCTAAAAAATGTCATTTTGTAGTCATAGAAGTAAGACTCTTAGGACATATTATGTCAAAGGATGGAATTAGAATAGATCCTGAGAGGGTTGAGGCAATAGATAAAATCCTTGTTCCTAAGACTATCAAAGCTATTCAATCATTCTTTGGACAAATCAATTTTGTTAGGAGATTTGTATCTAATTTTGCTGAAATTGTGAAGCCCATATCAAAGATGTTAAGGAAGGGACAAAAGATAGAATGGGTTGCAGAGGCATTGGAAGCTTTTATATCTATCAAAAGGGCCATCAAGGAAGCTCTTGTCCTTAAGTCTCCAAATTTTGCAAAACTTTTTCAGATATTTTCATTTGCTTCAATGCACACTATCGTTGTTGTTATGTTATAGAAGAATGAGGAAGGTCATCAGAAGCATGTATCTTTCTTCAATAAGTCACTGCAGGGGTTAGAATTAAAATATGATATCATGGAAAAATAAGTGTTTGCACTGGTGAAAACCACAAAAGTTTTTAGACCTTATCTTGTTGGAGCCAAAGTGACTGCTTATGTCCCCCATGCAGTTGTTAAACATATTTTGACACAATGAGAAGTAATAGGAAAGAGATGCAGGTGGATTAATAAAATTCAAGAATTCAATATGGAAATACAAATCACCAAGTTAGTAAGAGGTCAGGGTTTGGCCAAGTTAATGGCAGAAACAAATGTTGAAGCAAACCAAATTTGTAATGCAGAAGATGAAGGAAGTACAGTTGCAAGTATAGAGCATACTCCTTGGTATACAGACATCATGCATTACCTCAGATACATGAAGTGCCCTTAAGGATTAAGTGATAATTAGAGAAGAACCTTGAAGCTACAAGCATCAAAATATGTGTTTATAGAAGGTGATTTATTTTGGAAAAATAGGGATGGGATGTTGTTGCTTTGTCTTGATGAGTCACAGGCCAAGCATGTTTTGAGAGAGATGCATGAAGGGGTTTGTGGAGGCCATTATTCTACAAAGACAACTACACATAAGATTCTCAGGGTAGGTTATTACTGGCCAAAAGTTTTTAATGATTCTTTTTCATATGTAAGAAGATGTGAAGCGTGCCAAAAGTTCTCAGGGAAACTAAAGTATCAGGGAGCTTTACCACTCAAACCTTTGCATATTGACACCCCTTTTCATTAGTGGGGTATTGATTTTATTGGTGAGATATAAGACAAATCAAGTGGAGGATATAAATGGATACTGGTAGCTACTGATTATTTCACTAAATGGGTGGAGGCAGTCCCAACCAAGCCGAAAACAAGTTGTGATCAATTTTTTAATGGATGACATTGTCACCAGATTTGGTAAACCATTAAGACTGATTACTGATAATGGGATATGTTTCAGATCTATGAGTTTAAATATTTTTGCAATAAATATGGTATCATTGTTTCTTATGCAGCTCCTTACCATCCACAAGCTAATGGTCAAACAGAGTCTAGCAACAAGAGTCTTCTGAAAATTATAAGGAGAATGCTAGGAGGGAATAAGAAGGCTTGGGATTCAAGATTGAGGTTGGTTATATGGGCTGATAGGATAACTATGAAAAAGGCAATTGGAAAATCCCCATTTGAGTTGGTATATGGAATACAAGCTAGAATGCCTTTATAGAATTTATTACCAGTTTACAAATTTATCCTTCAGGAAGATATAGATATTCCAGAACCGATGGAGGAAAGAATGGAGCAACTGGCAGAGCTTGATGAAATAAGAAGATTAGCTCAAAACCAGAATGTGAAATTGCAAGAACAAATGAAGTATTTATTTGATAGAAGAGAAAAAGATATAAAATTTGAAGAAAATGATCTGGTGTTAATGTGAAATGCAAGATGTTAGGAGAAGGGAAAACATGGGAAATTTGAAGCCTTGTGGTTGGGACCCTTTGTTGTTGTTAGCAAGAAAGGTGAAGATTCGTATTACTTGCAAAATATGACTGGTGAAGAACAGGAGTTGCCTATACATGGGCAATTCTTGAAGCATTTTTTCTCTTTAGCTATACAAAGGATTAAGGGTTGCCAGTGCATGGACAACTCTTGACAATCCTCTTAAAAATTTATTTTCCATGCACAGTAGTTTAGGAATTTTAAGGAACAAGAATTGCCAGTACATGGACAATCATGAGTTTCCTTCTTTCTGAATAATTTTTTCCATGTACAGTAGTATAGGGTTTTTGTTCATCTCCTTTCCCATTCATTCCATCCTGCTCATTAGTCCATTCCCTTGAAATTCTGGTCTGCTCACCTAGAGGTCTAATTCCTTGCGATGATCTTACAATCATCCATCCCCAGATGGAGCCACTATTAGAACTGTGAAATTTAGAGAAATTTTATGACTGCCTGTACCTGTAGTGTCTCTCGAGAAGTCCATGCCATCAACTTTGAGTGACATTTTTTCCCATACTTTTGTCAGTTTTCATTGTTTGGCCCCATAAAATTCACTTGGCCCTAAGCATTTGAACTTATAAGCCATATCGGCATGAGATGGTGAGGGTCTCCTCAATCCATAAGGCATTTTATACTAACGCGTGTCTTTTGCAGTCTATCGGCTAGACATCAGGAGAGTCTTACCAATGTTATTTCATTTGGTAATACAAATCGGCATGATGCAGTTTGTAGTCTCAACGATGTAGGGGTCCTATCGGCAGAACAATGGTTGTCAGAATAAGTCATGGTGATCACATTTGTGTCTCACCAATCGAAGACATAGGGACATATCGGTGAGAAAATATTCATCGAAATGAGTCATAGTGAACCATTGTAAGTCATACTGATCAGAATGCAAAGAGTTGTGTCGTCGAGATAGCATTCATCGGTGTAATGTCTTGCAGCATTTTTTTGTCTCGCCAATAAAGTCAAAGGTGGGTCTTGTTGTTGCCATCAGAATGAAGTCAGGGAGTCTTACCGACCCCTATGTCATGGTGACAAGATTTAAAATTGGAGGTACGTTCGGCGAGACAAGTTTCATCAGCAAGAGCTAAGAGAGTCATGACGAGTATTGCTTCATCGGCAGGAAAATTGTTAAGTCTCGGCGATCAAAAGTTGAACCTGAGGAGATGTTTCGGTAAGACAGTAATTTGTGGAGCATTTTTCTAACCCCTTAAGTCATAGTGATGGTTTTTATCAGCGTGAGTCTTAGCGAAATACTCAGGATTGAAGGGATAACCATTGAAGAGACACATAGCATCGGTATAACTACAGGAGATCATAGCGATATAAGCAAAGATACAAAATAGTCGTCGAGGAGACTTGAAGTGTCGGTATGACTACAGGATATCAATGTGATGTGTAACCTATTGGTGGTCGAAGAGACTCAGAACATCGAGGAGACTACATGATGTCTTTACAGAAGTCCAAAGAATAGTGGTAAAGGCCCGAATGCAAGGATTGCCCGAGATGCCAATATGAAGTGATGTGACTCTTCAGGTTGATGATGTATAAATACTTACTTTTGACAGCAAATGGGGGGTTAGATAGATTGTGAATAGAAAATACAAAAAACATAATGGTTTTTGTATGAGACTATGATGCATGTAAGAAATAATGGAGATGTAAATGGAAATCGTTTGATTCTGCCACATTTTTCTGGTTTCAATTAATTGAAAGCATTGTTGATGTTGTCTCCAAAGTTGGTGTTTTCTAGTTATTTAAGCTGATATGTCAAGGATATACTTTAGTTTATCAGGGCACATTTGTTGTATCTGTATGAGTGGATTAATTGGTTCTTTCAAAGAAAGATTAAGTCCTTTTAATCAATCATAGTAATTAGTGAATCCTATTTGGATCATTAAGAAGAACTCAGTAGTCATATTCCTACATGTTTATACTAGTTATAAACTTAGAATCTATATGCCAAACAATTTTAATTTCTACCAAAGAGAAGTTACTCGTTTCATATTTTCATTTGACTCCGTGTACCCAATAAGGCACTAGTCTCTACCATTTTGTTGTTAGTTTCATTTAGTTTTTCATATGAACATATTAGATTTTTTCCTTGATATTGCTTATACAATTTATACCAAATTTAGACTCATTTATCCACTCCTATTTTCTAGTGTGGGTAAATTTCTTTAGGAGATAAACAAAGGTCAAGTTTGCTTCATTTTTATAGGCATACCCGCCTAGGTCTGGCAGCACCTAAAGAGAAGAAGGTTAAATTCATTTGGCCTTGTCTGTTACCGTGAAATGTTGTGAAAGCTTGGCAACCTTTCGTGGTTCAAACCTGCATTTTTGAGAGCTAACATAGGCTTTGATTGGTTCAAAATATTTTTGACACTCTTCATCCCATATGAAGCAAACATCCCTTTTCAATAAACAAGTGAAAGGAAGGGTACAGTTATCCAACTAAAATATAAATCTATGAATCGTCTGAATCTTTCCCTATAAACTTTGCAATTTAGTGATATTATTTGGTGGAGGCATGTTAACAATGGCATCAATCTAATTAGTATCAACTTTTATCCAATGATGAGAAACTATAAACCCCAAAAGCTTGTCGGCATCAACACCGAAGACACACTTATGGGGATTTAGTCTCATCTTATAGAGTTGAAGCATTTCAAAGATAAGACAAAGGTTCTTTACATGATCTTGATGAGTTATCGACTTCACTAATATATCATCAACATAATCTTCTAAGATCTTGTGGATGAAATAATGAAATATTAGGGTCATCACCTATTGGTAAGTAGCTCCCACATTCTTTAATCCGAAGGGCATGACCACATAACATAAATTACCCCACGAGGTAGTGAAGGTTATATTGTATTGATTGTCTAGGTTAATATGAATCTAATTGTAACCCAAGAAGCCATACATGAAAGATAGTAATGCATGGCCTGTAGTCAAGTCAATAATCATAACTATATTAGGAAACAGAAAATCATCTTTAAGAGAAGCCTTATTAAGGTCACGAAAGTTGATACATATGCAGATACAGCCATCAAGTTTACTAACGGAAACTATATTCAAAATTCAAGGGGAATAGTTGATAGGACAGATAAAGCCTGCTTTCAACAGTTTCTCTATCTTGGTTTTGACCATCAATGCCACCCTAGGATTGATCTTTAGGATTTTTTGTTTAACCAGCTTGGCATCAGAACATAGGATGATATTATGAACCACTATAAATTCATCAATACTAGGCATGTCATCGTATGTCCAAGCAAAGATGTTAGGATGAGAATGCAAGAGATCAGAGTACTCATTTGCTTCTCCCGAAGAGAGACACTTTCCAATCTTGATCACTTTTTTTGAGGATTTAAGATCCATAGGAATTTCAACAGTATCTCCTTTAAGAAGGGAATTGTGGTCTTCAAGATGAGGTAGTGTGACATCATCACTGATGTTAGATAGAGGGTGCTCCTCGTCCATACTCAAAATAGACTCTCTAAAATATGCTTGACTATGCAAGCGATACGGGAACCATTTCTTGTGATGATAAAGAGGTAGTCAGGAATAAGCACCTAGAAATTCCTCTAGTACTTCATTTGAAGAGAAGACATTGAGAGGAACTTTCTCGGCCTTCTCCCCTTCCTCTATTAACTCAGGGTGAACCAAGTTCAGCAGCTCGGCTGAGATCATGATAACACTCCACCAAGGTTTTTGTTTAGACTGTTCAACAAAGCATCCTAGTCCTAGATAGCATTGTCATGGCTTGAACTAGATAGGGACTTGAATTGCTTGATATGCCCTAGGCCCTTCTTCCTATATCCATACTGAGAAGTGAGCTCGTATCTAAACCCGTAATGAGTTTGCACAACCTCAGGAGGTGGAAAATCCATGTAGAGAATTTCATTCCACCAATGGATGTCATTTGTTTCTATGGGGGTGCTGCCGCCTTCTTCACTAAGCTCACAAATGTTAATCTCCTTTGCAAGAGCAGGATTATTTTCCTCAATGCATGAAGGAGTGATCTCTTGAATAGGATCACACTTCTCCTCCATGGGAGTATCATCCGCATTAGTGTCAAGGGTGCCTAGAAGGTCTATGCAAGAGGGGTCCACCTTGTATTATGCATGAAGAATTCAGAGAAATTCAAGGAGCCCCAATCATCTCCAAGGAAATCATTCATTTGAGAAGCAAATGAGGGAGACTCCAGGTCTTCTGCTTTAGGTGGTTCTTCATTTCCAACACTCACTCTAGGAAAAACTTCCACATAAGGTATCAATGAAGAACATGCCATATCATTGGCGGTCAAAGATGGAATACAATTCTTGAGAGTAGATACAATTGAAGAACAACTGGCAGTGGCTAGTTCACAAAGGTGAATGCCCTTTGGGTCTGCTTTAACTATAACTAATTGATTATTTGCAATGAACTTCAAAGAACGATGTATAGTAGAATTCACTGCACCCATAGCATGGATCCAAGGTCCCCCTAAGAGAAGGTTATATGGTAAGGGGTTGGGCATCACATAAACTAATGTGGGTAAGGTAATGGGACCCAGCTACAAAGGTGGTATTATCATACCCAGAGCTTGGTGGCCAGCATTATCGAATCCATGAATGTACAAGGAGGAAGTTGCTAAATAAGATGAATCAACCTTAATCTTGGGCAATAGGTCTACACCACAAACATTGAGATTCAATCTGGTGTCAACAAGGGTGTGCCTAATACCAATGTTAACATTGACTATAATCATCAAAGGCTCTACTTGCTTCTGCACATCCCGAGGTGGGAGTTCTTACAAGTGGAACATGATATTCAGCGAATCCACACAAATATGTACCAACAACACATCAACATTTGTAGGCCTAGCAGAAGCAGGCAAGAGAATCTTTTGTAAGGCTTCTTGGAGCATCTCCTGATAAACTGGAGTGGTCTTAAGCAAGTCCCAAAGTGAGATCTTAGCTGAAGAAATGCGAAGCTACTTGACAATATCATAATCTCCTGGTGCTTTGATCGTAGGTTTAGGTGTTGAAGGAAGGCTTGGTTGAGAAGGTGGTAAGGAAGTAGGGATAGACAGTTGTTGATTTAGATTTTTTCTATTACTCCTTGTAGGATATGTGTGTCTAACAACATTATAAGATGCAGAGTTCATAGCCTTCACAAACTTTGAGTATAGGTCTAGTGAATTGCTACGACATGAAATCCCATAGACAAAAGATTCGGCTGGGGTCACGTAAATGTGGGTTTCTTAGGGCTTGGAGGAGCAATAGAGACCACCACCACATTTACTAATCCCTCAACCTATTGAGAGGAGACTTTTTTGGGAGATTTGCAGATAGGGGAGAGAAGTTCTAGGAAATCATCTAGAGCGACTTCCAACATATCAAAATATTCCTCAAAAAATTCATGAACATGCAACATCGTGAAGAAAGATCCGGCGTTCATGTCAAGTTCACTAAAATGTGATATAAGAGGAATTTGCGACACAGGGGTCTCTTTTTTCTCGAGAGATCACCAGGGAATGAACTACCCTTATACACCTCAGGATATCAAATTTACTAAACAATAAGGAACTAGAGCTCAGTGATGCTTCGAGAAAATCCACCAGAGACCCTAAGAGAGCAAAGCTAGGAGATTTATGTCTCAGAAGAGGGAGATCTCGGCCAAAAGATGTCAATGCAGTTCTAGGATGCCAACGGGGTGCATTGTCGTCTAAAGGACACACTGGTATCTTGGGAAACAGAGAACTCAGACACTCAAAATAGACAGAAACAAGCCTTGCTTCTTCATCCCAAGGGCAAGTCGTACCAAACTATATGACTAGTCAGAAAGCTAGAAACTAAAATGAATAAAAAGATGCTTGGGGAAAGCTTACCTTCCTCTAAACATCTAAATCTTCACTCCAAGCTCCTTCTCATGACCTACACACAAAAGAATGAGAGGAAATTTGTTGGGTGGTTGTATAGGGGCCCGCCTTAGTCAGATTCCTCTTTGGTGTTCCCACCTCCACCAAAAACCAAGTTTAAAAGGAGTGTTAAAGATGCAAACAAATTGTGTGGTGAAAGCAATACCCACTTAGGAGTAGAACCCACACCACGAGAAGTGTGTGGTGAAAGAAATATCTACTTGAGAGTAGAACCCGCACCACAAGATAGTAAATGAGCAAATGTGAAAGGAAAGTGAGAGAGAGAGTGTGTTACCCATGAGCCTAGACCATCTCTAGAGCACATGGATACACTGTTAAGTGCTTGCTTTAGAGCTGCTACAGCTGTTGGGAGGACCTCAGTCCAACATGGCTTCTCTTGTGAGAGCACTCCTATAAAAAGTGAAGAGATCTCAATGTTTGAGAAAAATAGCAAGAGAGCTTGAGTGATGTCTTCCAACCCCCAAATGAGAGCAAAAAAGGGATTTGTAATGCTTGCAAGGGTGGAAAAGAGCCATTACTTTTCAAGTGTAACCACTAGGACACATGTCTCACGGGTTAGCCTTCCAAATTTTGCATTTTGAACTCAGGAAATTGATAGAATGATAGCACATTGTGTAGACGTCTGTGGGCCACGCACTCGTCCAAAGCCTATATTCTTAGAAAATGTGTATACAAGCTTCTATCACTCAACCACTTGTCCACATGGAGCTAGAATAACGAAATTCTAACCCATGGAATTTTTTCATTAATATCTCAAGGTTTCATAAATGCTAGGCAAGAATTCCAAAATGTGGAATCGCCCCTAGGTGCAATTTTGTGACATTACAAGTACACTATCATATGCATGAGAAGGGAATAGTGTTTAAAATGTAGTGTAGTAGATTCATTCTTGATGGCCATTACCCCTGAGTCTATCCCTTTGGAAATGTGTGAAGCATAATCAAAAGGTCTTGCATTATGGTATTGTATATCTACAGCAATCACCATTGGCCCTATAAACATGAATTCAGAGGCCTTTTTTCCCATTATTTGGCATACGGAGAAGTAAGTATGTTTCAGGTAGGGCTTAAAAAAATCAACATGAAAAAGAGGCCCATCATTGTCTTCAAGTGGAACAAGGTCTCCATCTTTCCTAGGCCTATGTAATGGTAATCTCCATCCTTTATAAGTTGTATCCATTCTCCAATACTCCTAATCCTAATGCACAATAGGCTCATCACATGTGTCATCTAGGTTAAAAACTTCACAAAGTGCAGTCTTGGACACCTGTATGAAAGGTTCACCTTGCAAGTTGCAAATAGATTTAAGGTTTGGGTTGTAATGTTTAGCCATAATTCTTATGAGCTCTACATTCACAAAGACATTTGGAACAACCAATTTTCCCATATTGAAATTCCAAGGAATGCAGACTGGTTCAAATCTATTTCTTTGACAATAGTGGAACATGAAAAATTCATATCCTCTAATGGGAGTCCACACATCACCTATATGTTTTCATTTTTCTTCTAACCTTTCTACATCAACCCTCAATTATGCAGACCTTCTATCCTTCAACCCTGAACCAAGTGATTGATCAATGAGGTATTAGTTCATTTTTTTGTTCTTTTGTTTTGGGTTCCACCCCTGCTTCTATTTTTTGTTTCTAGCTTTTGGATTGGATACCCTCTCCCTATTGCTTCCTACTTTTTTCTTTTATAGAACTTGAACCTTCCATTTTAATTCTCTATGGTGGAAAAATTGAAATATATCAATTGCAGGGAAGCTCGGTATGCTTACTTGTGTTTTTATGAGGGCATTGAATTCCTCAACTCCCGTTTGATCTCCCGTCCTTCCCGCTGCAACTTCTAGAAATTATTTTGGTTCATTCTCCTTTCAATCAGAGAATATTTATATAATGTTCATTCGTGCAGCCATTAATGTCCACCTCTAAGAATGAATGCAACAAGTTTCTTGAATTTTTCAATGTCAGAACGATACAAAAGATTGCATCGGTGAAACCCTTCTAGTCTTAGGCTGATCTATGTGTTTTATTTGGCACCACCTTTGTTTATACATTCATAACTGATCACCAAGACATAACTAAATTTCCTTTCAATGTGAAGTGTCCCTTTGATTCTCATTCTTGGTTGAGAATACCACCTAATATTATTACCGATATTATACAACTGGTCTTTCTCTTATTTTCAACTTTTATTATTTTGGGAAGAAAATTGTGAAATTTCTCGATGTCAAGGTGGCTAGACTACTAGAAATCATTTTACTCATTTCCCAATGTCTTTTCAAAAAATTGTGACCATTCCATGTTACCATTAGGCTAACATGTACTATCACTAAGAGAACAAAATGCCTTTTTGATGATCTTGGTCTCCCTGACACATTTCCTTTACCACTTTGCTCATTTGGATAAGTTGGTAAGACTTTCCTCAAAAACCTCCTTCATCGACATAACCCATGTGGTTTGTGAGATCTAAGGGACTCGCTTCAATTGTACATGTCTCTCTGATATAGTTGTTCTACTTCATCGGTGAAAGAATGTATGTTTCTTGTTGATGAGGTTTCTATCGGCATGACTCACGAGCTTGATATGAGTTGAAAACTTCACTCTAATTACTTTTCTCCTACCGATAGGTTTTCATCAGTGAAACAATAGGCATCATCTTCCCAATTATGCACTCCTATTATCTTTGAGGTCTTTGATCGCTATGACTTGATTCACCTCTTCCTGATATGCAGAAAATGTTCAGATTGAAAGGCTATGACTTGTTGATCGGAAATAATTACACATGATCTTCCCAATATGGACCAATTTCTTTTAAAGCACTTTCTCAACAATGACCAAAGGAATTCTTATATGTCAAAGGCCAAATTAATGGGATCATTGGTTAACATGGATTGTGAAATGGATCTTGTTACACAAATTTTTAATAATTTGTATTGTTCATGAAATTAAGGTGTGGTAAATTTATGTGGTACACATGAGATAGGTGGGTGAAGACCAATAAAAATGTGATATTTTTTCAGTTCTAACAATGGCTCTGACTGGGGATGTATACCCCTTGTGGGTATAGCAAGAATCTAGGTCTCTAGGGAAGCAAACCAAGTGTCTTATTTATGTGGTATGGAAATGAAAGTGAATTCAAGAATGGTGGGAAATGGAGGTGGAGTAAAATCCTATACTACTATGCATGGAAAAGAATTATTTCATAAAGTTCTTCAAGAATTGTCCATGCACTGGCAATTCTCGACCTTCTCCTAGACTATTGTGCATGGAAAATTAAGAAAAGAAAATGTTTCAAGAATTTTCCATGCACTGGCAATTCATGTTCTTCTCTTGTCATGTTTTGGAGATAATATGAATCTTCACCGACCTTTCCAACAATGACAAATGGTCCTAACCATAGAGCTTCAAACTTCCCATTTTTTCCTTTGTCTTGGCTACTAGCATTCCACATGAGATCCACATCATTTACTTCAAATTTTATGCTTTTAGCCCTTTTGTCATATAGGTATTTCATTTGTAGTTGCTTCTTCATATTGCGTTGTTGAGCTTGGTTCCTGACCTCATCAACTTCCATTAATTCTTCCATCCTCTCCTTTGTAGGTTCAGGAATGTCTAATTCTTCTTGCAAGATGAACTTACATACTGGTAACAAGCTATGCAAAGGGAGCATAGCTTGAGTCCCATACACAAGTTCAAAAGGTGATTTCCCAATGGCCTTCTTCACAATAATTCTATCTTCCCATAAGGATAATCTCAACTTGGAATCCCAGGCCTTTTTGTTATTATCCAACATTATCTTTACAATCTTTAGGATGCTCTTGTTGTTGGATTCAGCTTGCCCATTCGCCTGTGGATGATATGGTGAAGAATATGAGATCACTATACCATAGGAATAGAAAAATTCCTTGAACTCATCTGACCTAAAGCACATCCCATTGTCAGTTATGATTGTTGTTGGCACTCTGAATTTGGTGATAATGGTTTTCCAACAAAAAGTTTATTACTACCTTACTAGTTGCTTGTTTAGTAGGTATAGTTTCCACCCATTTTGTAAAGTAGTTTGTGGCTACCAATATCCATCTATGTCCTCCACTATATTTTTCTACAATCTCTCCTATGAAATCAATTCCCCATTGGTGGAATGGAGCCTCAACTTGCAAAGGTCTCAAAGGAAATGCCCCTTGATACTTCAGTTTCCCAGAAAACTTCTAGCATGCTTCACACTTCCTAGTATAACCATAGGCATCATTGAAAACTCTAGGACAATAGTAGCCTACCCTTAACACCTTATGTGCGGTGGTCTTTGCTAAGAAATTCCCTCCACACACTCCTTCATGCATTTCCTTTAGAACATGCCTTGCTCGATCTTCATCTAGGCACAACAACAAAACACCATCCCTATTTTTCTAATATAGATCCCCTTTCATGAATACATACCTTGAAGCCTGTAGTTTGAGCATCCTTTTCTTGTTGTCATTAAATATTTTAGGAAATTTCATATGTTTGAGATAATACATAATATCAATGTACCAAGGTGTGTGCTCAATACTAGTAATCATGTTATCCTCATCATTCAAGTTGCACACTTGGGTAGCTTCAATGTTCATTTCAGCCATTAAATTGGATAATCCTTGTCCTCTTACAAGCTTGGTGATTTGGAACTCAATGTCAAATTCTTGGATTCTATTTATCCATCTACACCTACGGCCTATTGCTTGAATTTGTACAAACACATCTTTTACTGCAGCATTAGGTACATAAGCTATTACCTTTGCTCCCACCAGATATGGTCTAAATGCTTTGACAGCTTTCACTAATGTATATGTCTATTTTTCTACAATGTCATACTTCAATTTTTCATTTTGGAGGGATTTGCTGAAAAAAGAAATAGGTTGTTCATTCCCCTCATCATTCTTCTATAACATTACTACCACAATTGTGTGATAGGATGCAAATGAAAAGATTTGAAAAGGCTTACAAAAATCAGGAGACTTCAACATTGGGGCTTCCTTTATTTCTCTCTTGATGGATATGAATGCATCTATGGCTTCAATTGTCCAATGAATCTTTGCACCCTTCTTTAACATCTTTGATATTGGCTTCACTATCTCAACAAAGTTTGATATAAATCTTCTCACAAAATTGATTTTCCCAAAGAAGGACTAGATGGATTTAACTATCTTAGGAATAGGAATCTTGTCTATGCCTTCCACCCTTTTTGGATCAATCCTCACCCCTTCTTTGGAAACTATATGCCCTAGTAAATTTCCCATTGTTACTGTAAAATGACCATTTCTAGGATTTAGAGAGATGCCATATTCAATGGCTTTGATGAATTTTTTTTCCAAATACTCAACATAGTCTTCTACCTTATTTGAATATGTAGTTAAGTCATCCTGGTAAACCACCATTATTACATTAATCAAATCAGCAAATGCAACATCCATAGCTCTTTGGAAAGTTGCTCCAGCATTTGTGAGTCCAAATGGCATTCTAACATACACATATGTTCCCCAAGGTGTGGTGAAGGTCATTTTGTATTATTCTAATTCCTTGAATTTCACCTAGTTATAGCCTAAAAAATTTTACATCATAGATAGTAGCTTGCATCCCATGACCTTTGCAACATAGCCTCCATGTTTGGGAGTGGGTAGTTATCCTTAAGAGAGGATACGTTGAAGTTTTCAAAGTCTACACAGAACCTTATATCTCCATTTTTCTTTCTGATAGGTACTAAATTAGAGAACCAAGATGAATGTCTGATAGGCTTGATTATACCCCCCTCCCTAAGCTTCATAAGTTCCTCATGCATTTTAGGTTCTAAAGTAGGATTTATGGGCCTTTGTTTTTGTCTAAAAGGTTTTGCATCTGGTTTCAATGGGATATCATGTTGGAATAAATCCTCTCCATATGATTTGAGATCATCATAAGACCACACAAAGACATGCTTATATTTCCTTAATAGTGCAATCAACATCTTCCTGATTGTTGGGCTTATCTTCTTCCCAATGTACACCTTTTTAGGGGCTAATTCAGTTCCAATGTTGATTTCTTCAATGTCTTCCCTTTTTATTGGTGTTTATTTCATAAGAGCTTGGTCATTTCCATCAAACACCCTTACTAATTCCACAAGTCCCTTAGGAATCTTATTAGTCTTAAGCTGGACAACTTCCTTTCCAAATACAGTCTACTTGCCATCTACTTCTTCTATAAATGCATTAAAATCAATTTCTTGGGCTTCATATTGATCAATGCAATGTAAGAACTTAATCAAATCATAATCATCATTAAAAACTTACCAACTATATATGTTATTAGGGATTGCAAGTCTTGTTTTAAGCTCAACTTGTGAAATTCCTACCAGAGTGACATCGTCTCTCTTCAAAGCTACATTCGCTAAGAAGTCTTCCGTCAAATTCTTGGACCTATCTATCCATTCAATAGAGAAAGCATTGAACAATTCAATGGTGTCCCATAGAGAATTTATGTACTGCTTTAGCCTTTTGTTTTTTGTATCATACTTTGATCTCACTTGTGAAATAACCAACTCAGAATCTCCAAAAACATTTAGTAGTTTAATTTTGTGTTTCACATCCATGTTTAATTTGGTCAACAGGGCCTCATACTCCACTATGTTATGTGTACATTCAAATGTCAATAAGAGTGAATATTTGAATGTTGTAACTTCAGGTGAGATGAAAATCACTCCTGCTCCATTACCTTCTCTACTACATGCTCCATCAAAATACATTGTCCACACACCATGCTCATTCTTGAAGACATCCCTATGAATTGGATCAATGTTCAACTATTCAGGTTGTGAATGTTCTATTATAAAGCTTTCTAAGTCCACATCATAAAAAAAAATCATCTTATTTTGATCATCATATTCCACAATTTGGTCCACTCTTGGTTCTCTATACAACTTAACCTCGTCCCTATTTATTGGTATTGTGGCAAGGATAAATCAAATTGCTCATTTCCTCCCACTAAATGATGCAGACCCAAGAGGCTTAACCACATTCAAAGTGACAACCTGCCTTCAAGAGGTATCTAACAAGATTAAAATGACCTATTTGAGCAATTCAAACAATCTTCAAAGTTTAACAACAATCAAAAGCATGATTTATCACTTTCGCCCATGTAACCTAGTATCAGTGAAAACCTAGTTTTTGGCCCTTAGCTTCAAAAATTTCTACAAAACTTGACAAAAAAATAGAGGATTCAGACACCCATTACAGAGATACAAAAACATATCCAACAAATTCATATGACTCTTTTAGAACACTTTCCTCAAAATGTCCTTTCTCATTGTTTTGGAGCCCTAATTAGTCTTTTTTTTCAAAGAGACCCCTCTAAGATCTCATCATCAGACTAAAGTAAATTGAAACAGTCTTAGGATTAGTTTCAAAACTTAGGATTTTCTAGGTTCTAAGATCCCAAAAGCTTATTTTGATCCTCTACTCAAAAACCCTCCTTGTAGCCTAGGAACCTAGGGTTTTAAAACACCCTTATTGAAAATGCATATTGTTGACCCCTCCAAGCCATACCAACTGCTCAGACATCTTAAATTAGACCCCCTCAAGCTTTAGAAACTCCTACTTGCCCCTTGGAAATGATGCTCTCACCTCTCATAGGTCTACTTCATCAATTCTCATAGGAAACCATGCAAATTCTCCTTCAAACCCTACCATACACCCCTCAGAACTCAATCCATGCACACCTAATCTTGTGAACATATAAAATACATCCAATAGAGCACATCCACTAAGTTACAGAAGAGTTACATTGGATGGATGGATATTTTCATCTTTTAAAGACTTGCAAACCCTTCAAACTTGCATTTACAGGCAGTTTGTAGAAAAACGGAAAGAACACTCACAAAAGGGAATGTCAAGCCCTCAAAATGAACTCAAAAGAAAGTAGACTCCTACCACCATCGAATGAAGTGACTTTCAGACCATCAAAGACCAGTACCAGTCCATACAGAGGGAGGAAATATGGAAAAATAGAAAATTTGCAGAGAAAGAACATTTATTTTCTATTGATTCTTCAAAAACATTAACATCCATCATTTGCTTGAGCCTTGAAAGGCTTATTTAAAATAGAAAAAAATTAAACAACTAAATTCAATGGCTATAACCACCTTTTAAACCCCTAACCCAGCTAAAACTTCCAAAAGTTACATATTTTAAATGACAACATTACAATATTTAGCAACCTTTGACAAGTTGACCTTTAAACATAACTCAAAAAAATTTAAAGTAGCACATTGTGCCTTATTACATCATAATTTGGGTCTCATGGAACTTATTAAGGAAAAAAACATTAATACTAAAGCCTAGACACTAATCTCATGATTTGAAAAAGGGGAAACAAGGGTGCCCCCCGTCATCATACACCACCCTAAAAGGAATTCATGCCCCATGAATTGGGCTTTATACCATTCTTCCCAAGCTCTAAGCATCCTCCTATGATCTTCAAACACTTTCCATAGGTTCAGGTACTAAAATTTCATACTTTTCCTTGCATCTCTGACTGAGGTTGTCATAGGATATGACTTCACTTCCATATGTAGACCTACCAATGGACTTTTATCAGTCCTCTACTCAAAACTTGATGATACTCCTTCACCAATACCTACAACACATGTCTTCATCCCTACACACAAACAATTATTAGTCATTCCATAAGTTGTCTGGATCTTTGCCTTATTCTCATACTTGGATTTGTCCTCAACAACTAGGCCACACTACCCTTTCCTTACTGACCTTTGTCCCACTATCTTAGTAGCATTTACTACCATTGTACCTACATATTTATCACTCATTGTATACCTTGTACTATTAGATTTATTTACCTTTGTATCTGCAAATCTAACTTGCTTTGTAAACTCACTCTCCACTATGGGACACACAATCGTTCCTATCAAAACTTTGTCATTCACACTCACTATCAAACTAGACTTTACCCTTGTTGTACCTATGTTCTTAGTCCTAGACCTGATTGCAATATCAAAATTCTTGTTGTCTTCCACAAAATTTATCAACTCCTTCCTACCAACCTTTGACTACAAATCATTCTCATACACTCTTCCTACTGCCTTAGCATTATTTGTCTGTGTCTTCTTTGCTGCTCTAGCATTAGGAACCTACTCCATACCTAAAAATACACCAATATTACTATCTTCAAACCTTAAAGGCTCCTTTTTGCATAAAATCACCACCTTAGACTTACCTTTATCCTTCTCTTTTCCCTGTAAAGGATTTAGTTTAAAACTTTGATCATCCTTCCAAATTGTATAGGTGTTTTCCCAACTGACATACATGGACCTTCTATCAAATTTCCATGGCCTCCCCAAGATCAGATGGCAACAATCCATTGGCAATATATCACATAAGACCATATCCTTGTACTCCCCAATCTAGAAATCCACATATGCTTGCTCATTCATCACTAAGGTTTGACTATCATTCACCCAAGAAACTTTGTAAGGTGCTACATGAGGTATCTTCTCTAAATTAAATCTGTCTACCATTTCCCTAGACACTATATTATCTTGAGAACCAGAATCAATAACAACTTGGCACACTTTACCTTTGCATTTGCATGAAGTTCTAAATAGGCTCCTTCTTTGGCTCATATCCTCCTCTTTTGGTTCTTGCAACAAGGTCCTTCTCTCATCATGAGTGCTTCTCCTACCTCTAGATCTACAAGTCTTCTTGATCTTTCACTCTTCCTCTTGGATCAATTGTGCTCTTCTCTCACTCCTATCACCACTTGAAGTTGAACCTTGGTTTTGAGGACACTTGAAAGATGGGTGTCCAAATTCATTACACCTATAACACCTTCTTGAGAATTCATTGTAATCTCTCCTTTCCCTAAATTTTGTCCTTCCACCTCTCCATCCTCCTCTTGCTTCAAGAGATTGTTCTTTGTTCTTCTCAACATCTTCATGGTCTTCCTTAGGCTACCTTGATGTTGTAGTTGTGCCTCTACCCCTAGAAGTGTTGTCTCTTCCTCTTGTTGCCTTATCTTGTCTCCTCTTTAGTTTTTCTTCTTCCCTCATGGCCATTTGAAAGCATTGTTCAACTGATTTAGGTTCCAACAAGATGATCTCATCTTGAATGTTATACCTCAAGCCATTCAAGTACCTAGCGACCATTTCTTCCTCATCTTCTTCATGTTTAGTTCTTATGCTTAGCCTATAAAATTCTTCAGTATATGCTTGTACATCTAAATCCTTTTGTCTATTATTTTGTAACTTCTTAAGCAATTGAACATTATAATCACAAGGAAAGAATTTACCTTTCATTTTGGTCTTCATCCTCTCCCAAGAAGTGATCTTGTACTTTCCTTGTCTTTCCCTTTCCTCTTGCACAAAATTCCGCCACAGCAAAGCATGTCCTTTTAGTTTTGTTTTAGCCTTCTTCACCTTGTGCTCTTCATTAATCTCTTCACTCTAAAAGTAGTTTTCCTCCATACATAGGCACATCAATTTTTCCATGCCCATCTTTCTTCACAGCCTTCAAAAGCTTCACCATTCTCACATCATTTGGATCCATCTCTTCCTCTTCACTAGAAGTCTCCTCTTCTTCAATTTCACTTTCATCTTCTTCCACTCTTTTCTTTGCTTTCCAAGCAGCCATCTCTCTTTTCAAGGCTTATATTTCCTTGTCATGGTTATCAATCTTCCTTGCAACAACATTCCCTTTAGGATGCATTTTCTCAATTTTTCCTCTTCACCTACCTACAAAACCATTTCAAAAACACCAACACAAGATCTACTATTGTGCTCTAATACCACTTTGATGCAGACCCAAGAGGCTCAACCACATTCAAAGTGACAACCTACCTTCAAGAGGCATCTAACAAGATTAAAATGACCTATTTGAGCAATTCAAACAATCTTCAAAGTTTGACAACAATCAAAAGCATGATTTCTCACTTTCACCCATGTAACCTAGATGCAGTGAAAACCTAGTTTTTGGCCCTTAGCTTCAAAACTTTCCACAGAACTTGACAAAAAAATAGAGGATTCAGACACCCATTATAGAGATACAAAACATATCCAACAAATTCATATGACTCTTTTAGAACACTTTCCTCAAAATGACCTTTCTCATTGTTTTGGAGCCCTAATTAGCCCTTTTTTTCAAAGAGACCCCTCTAAGATATCATCATCATACCAAAGTAACTTTAAATAGTCTTAGGATAAGTGTCAAAACTTAGTATTTTCTAGGTTTTAAGACCTCAAAATCTTATTTTGATCCTCTACTCAAAAACCCTCCTTATAGCCTAGGAACCTAGGGTTTTAAAGTACCCTTATTGAAAATGCATATTGCTGACCCCTCCAAGCCACACCAACTACTCATACATCTTAAATTATACCCCCTCAATCTTTAGAAACTCCTAATTTCCCCTTGTAAATTCTTCTCTTGCCTCTCATAGGTTTGCTCCATCAATTCTCATAAGAAATCATGCAAATTCTCCTTCAAACCCTACCATACACCCCTCAAGAACTCAATCCCTACACATCTTGTGAACATATAAAATACATCCAATAGATTACATCCACTAAGTTATAGAAGAGTTACAGTGGGTGGTTGGAGATTTTCATCTTTTAAAGACTCTCAAACCCTTCAAACTTGCATTTACAAGCAATCTATAGAAAAACGGAAAGAACACTCATAAAAGGGAATGTCAAGCCCTCAAAATGAACTCAAAAGAAAGTAGGCTCCTTCCACCATCAAATGAAGTGACTTTCATACCATCAAAGACCAGTTCCAATCCATACAGAGGGAGGAAATCTAGAAAAACAAAAAAATTATAGAGAAAGAATGTTTCTTTTCTATTGATTCTTCAAAAACATTAACATCCATCATTTGCTTGAGCCTTGAAAGGCTTATTTAAACTAGAAAAACATTAACCAACTATCTTCAATGGCTATAACCACCTTTTAAACCCCTAACCTACCTAAAACCTCCAAAAGTTGCATATTTTAAATGACAACATTACAATATTTAGCAACCTTTGACAAGTTGACCTCTAAACATAACTCCAAAACATTTAAAGTGGCACATTATTCTTTATTACACCATAATTTTTGTCTCATGGACCTTATTAAGGAAAAAAAACATTAATACTAAAGCCTAGACACTAATCTCATGATTTGACAAAGGGGAAACAAGGGTGCCCCTGCACCATTGAAGTAGTCCATTGTCTTGACAAGAGCATTCCAAAGTGAGGGGGTGTGTCTATTATAGTTATGTCAATTGTGTATGTTGCTTTTGGATAAGCGGCTAACTTCACTTCTACATCCTTCATGATTCCTACCACTAGTATAGACCTATTATCCATAGCATAGAATTTACCATTGGTAGTGTCTACCCACATGCCAAGCTAATTCATGACCCCTACTAGATGTTAATAATAGCTCTTGAACCAATCATACAATTCCTCACCAACTTGTTGTTTATGAGAAATGTGGTAAAAAATGGATTGACCTATGGAGGATTCATTAGTGTATCACCAACACAAACTTCAGGGACCTTTACATCTCCTTGTCTGCTATTACTGATTTTAGTGATCTCTTTGTTCTCCAAGCTTGTACTTTTATTAGTTCCATTAGATATTAGTTGAATAGAACTATCCCTATATTATTTTATCTTCATCATTTCCAATAGTGACACAAACATCTTTAATTGAGACAATGCTTGTGTGAAATCAAATGAAGAGGCATTTTCTATTTTGGCTATCTTCCTTTGTTCCAATGGTTCTCCTTTATTTTCTTCTTTCTCCTTTTTATTTGTTTCATCACCTTTTTTGTTTGCTCTTGGTTTCCTCTTTGGGAACATTCCTCTACTCATTCTTATTGGGCTCCTTATTCTTCACCTTCTTTGGTTTTTCCTACATTGTTTCTTTATCTTTCACAAACAATCCTCTTGGAGTACCTTCATTTGCATTTCTTGTTCTGCTTCTTAGCGTATAGTTTCTCTTTCCTTGGTCTACTGTAGCAATAGTTAGTTTTTTTATTTCTTCCTCTGTTGGCCTCCTTAATTTATACTTACTTGACTTGGGTGGTGTATAAGGAGGTTGTGATTCATCATTGCTTTCATTCTCCTTATCAGAGAAGACTTGTTGCTTTGTCATGTGAATATTGTATCTTTGGTTGCTTACATCATACTCATAGCCTTCATCTCCTGAGGATGAATATTCTTGTTCAACTAGATGCAAGGTATGTGAAGGCAGGTATATTGTATGATCTTCCTCTTCATTTTCATATGGTATTTCTTCTTCTTGCATTGATTGTGCTACAACATAATGATCTAGGGAATGAGGCGGCTTGCAAACTTGACACCGAGGGTTGTTATTAACCATGTAGGCTCCTTTTTTCTTTAAGGAGTCAGGGTTTCTTTATACTTAGGCCTATCAGCTATAGGTTTTCCATCTTTCCAATTTGTATTGTGTTAGCTCTCAAAAACGCAGGTAAGGATACCTCAAGAGGATGCCAATCTCTTGGTATGTTTTAGGGTAACAGACAAAGCCAAATGGTTTAAGCTTTCTACTTTTTAGGTGTTGCTAGACCTAGGTGGGTATACCTATATGAATTGGGTAGACTTGACTTATGATCTTCTCTCTTGTAGTGATTTGTCCACGATGGCAGATGAAAATGGACAAATAAAATAAAATTTGGTATATATTGTATAGCAGTATTCAAAACTAAATCCTAATATGCTCAGTTAATAGATGTAAAAAAGAATTGAATAAAACTAAATGATGAAACTATGGAGACTATTGCCTTATAGGGTATGCACAGTCAAGAGAAATCTAAAAACAAATACTTCATTCTGGCAAACATTCAAGTTGTTCAGCATATGATTTAGTTTATAGCTTGTATAAACATGCAAGGTTATGATTACCGAGTTCTTCTTAGTGATCCAACTATGATCAACTTAAATAATTTAATCTTTACTGGAAAGAACCAATCAATTGACCATACAGATGCAGCAAATGTGCACTGAAAAAATTGGATATAAACTTGTTACAGCAATTTAAATAACCAGAAAACACCACATTGGAGACAACTTCAATAATGCTTTCAACGAACACCATAAACAACTGATACCAGAAATAACTGCACCATATTATTAGATTTCAATTGATATCTCCATGATTTTAAACATGCAACATAGTCTCATATTGGTGAAACATTGTATTAATTTGTATATCTTCTATCCTCTATCCTATTCTACTTATCGCTTTTCTTTGTTTCCTTTCCGAAACATATATTTATACATCAAGAATACAAAAGGACGCATCCTTTCGAAAATTGGAAATGCCATATGTTTACATAACAAAAAGTTTAGAGGAAAATTAAGCTCTATTTAGCCACAAGTGAGTTTTAGCAAGATGATCCAAATAATCCTGGTGGTCGTATGTATCCACATCTCCAACTGCATTCTGGATCATGATTTCCATCTTTATCATCTTCTCATTCTATTCGCTCACTTCTTCTAATGTTGTATTCTCCGCAGAAGTTATCCTCATGACTTCATTTAGTAATGAATCACTCTCATTCTTCAATCTGGCAGCTTCCTTAAGTTCCCCTTTGTCATCAAAGAATGTAATCAATGTTTTATTGGCAGCGTTTATCAACCCCTGTTCGTCCCCTTGCAGTTCATTGTAGAAGTTTCGATGTTGATTTATAATATGATTTGTAGCTTCAATTGTTGCACTGTTAGAAGCATCTCTTTGGTCTATTTCATGAAACTTCTCCATAATCCATCCATCCATCCTTTTATGCTCCTTTAATGCAGCAAGAGTATGTGAATGTTTGCCCCAAAGTTTATTCAACCAAGGAGTTAAATTATCCTACCTTTTCTTGATTATTGCTACAATTGCATCATGCTTTCCCTAGGAATAAGCACTTGATCCTTCCCAATGATCCTTTGACTGAGAGCTTTCACCTTGAGTAAGCATCCTGGGTGTCTTCATAGTGATGCCTGCCAAATCTTTTAATCTATCATTTTCCCTCAACATCCTTTCATTATTTGATTTATACATCTCTCTTTCCTTTATCAACATCTGAATTTGGGCTTTGTTCAGCTTTGCAATATTTACTCCAATTTCTACAATAGCCACGGGATCAACCTCTCCAACCTTTAGATTCATGACATGGCCAAATTCCTTTTCTGTATCAATAACTACTGATTTCCTGTGGGGTGGGTATAAGGCCCAAATCATCAATGACCCTTCATCAGTATTGTATTTTGATCTAGCATACACCTCTGTTACACTTTCTTTGTCAAGCTTGTGTGTAGCATTGTTGTCCCTCAAGAAACTATCAAAGACAAGGGCTGAATTGAGATCTAGCCCGGGAAAGATCATGACACCAACATTTTGCAACATTTTCCTCCCCTTTTCAGGGGTCATATTTGTCATTTCATCATCCACACATTTCCTCAATTCGTTCAGCAATTGTTCTTCATTTCCTATAGTGACATCATCAACCTTTTCTCTTATTTCCTTCCCCTTCTGTTTATACAAAAATTCTTTGAATTCTGGGGAGTTTATGAACTCATCATCTGAAACAAATGATCTATACTCAATATGCCTTGCATTTGCATCACCACTTTCAACACTCAGCTCTCTAGTTGGGCAAACATACTACTGAGTTCTCAATTTGGATACCTTTTTTGGTTGGCTTTGTGGCACATTATCTTGTGGTCTCTTCCCCTAAATAAAATTGCTCTGCATCATGCAGCCCTTGGTTATATCTTTCAACCACTACTTCAGCTTCTTCATCCTCAAGATTCCAAATCATATCATCAAAGTTATCGGGCACATGTTGGTACCCTCCAAAGTTTATCTTCATTTTGGAAAAATTGATATATCCTTCTGGGTCAAAGTTCTTCCTAGGTGGTCCTCTCTTCATATTGTACTGAAGAAATTTGTCAAGGATCAAATTATATCCTTCTTTGGAAAATATAGTAAAGTCACCAAAACACAATGTACTAGGCATGAAAGCCTGCTTCCCAAAAGAGCTGAAATTCATTACACTGCAATAATCCATTTGCCTGACAATCTCCAGATATGCAATCCTGTTTGGGACTGTTTTTGGCAGAATGAAAGGGTCATCTTCAAACCCATAAACTCTGATCATTGTAGCTCCTTCTAAACAATACCAATCTCCCCAATTATGATCAATCAGCCCATTGAAATATTTTGGCCGAAGAAATCTCTTTATCTCATCAAATAATGAATAATTACAGGGATAATTATACAATCTGTACAATGTTTTCACAAAATATTCCTCAAAATGAATGAAACTAGCATTAGCAAACCTGCTATCCCAAATAGCAGTCCATAATTGAATAGGTAATGCTTCACCATCTTTACCAAGCTGAGAAATTCTTATTTCTGGAGGCCATACTCCCAACTCTTGTCCAAAATAGAGTACCAAATGCATCAATAATGAATAATGCCTAAGATAAAAAGTAGATGATCCACTTTTTAAAGCCATCAGTCCTGAATCAAGCCCCCCTTAGAAATGTACGAGGCATAGTCAAATGGCTGAGAGTTATGATACTAAATATCTGTTGTGATAATCATGGGAACAATTAACATGTATTCTGGGGCATCCATTCCTAATACTTGGCACACTGAGAAGTAAGTGTATTTCATATAAAGCTCAAACAGGTCCACATGATAAGGAGGTCCCTTACTATCCTGAAGAGGATCTGGCTTGCTGCCTTGTTTAACTCTATGAATTGGAAACCTCCAACCCTTATAGATTGTATCCATTCTCGAGAATTCTTTCTCCAATTCCTCGTGTATGATCTCCTCATTTCAAAACCCTTCTAAATTGAAAACCTGCCCAATTGCCTCTTTTGACAGATATATTTGTGGCTTTCCAGATGGGTCACATATAGCTTTATGCTTCGGGTCATAGTGATCAGCCAACAATTTTACTAATTCAACATTTACAAATACATTAGGGCACACCAGTTTTCCTACATTCAGCTTCCATGGATTGCATACTGGTTTAAAATGGCTTCTCCGATGATAATGAAAATTAAACAATTCATACCCCCTTATGGTAGTCCATACATCTCCTATGAATTTGCATTTATCATCTAGTTTATCAATTTCTACCCTAAGTTGTGTAGACCTTCTGGCTTTAGGCCCTGAACCAGGCAACTGATCAATGAGGTTCTGGTTTAATCTTCGTTCTGTGCCCTCGTGTTCTGTCTCAGTTTTCTATTTCTTTCCTTTTGGCTGACTACTTTCACCAAGTTTTCTACTTTTAACTTTTCTAGAACCAAGGGACTCCATTCTTCAAGATTACAGAAGTTAAAATTTGGAAGGCTAAGATTCAATCACTTACAGTATACTGCTCGAGCTTCTCAGGCTGAAAGATGTCCTGGTTCTCTGTTTGCGCTACTGAATCTTCTGCAATCAATTAAACACTAATGCGCTTGGTTGAATTTTCCTTGTTATATATCATCACGCCATTAATGTGTCAGTTGAAGCACGAATGAAGAGTTATTTGAAACTGGCACTGTTGCATCAAGTGTCTTGTCGGTGAGAAAATTTCAAATCTAGGGCGATTCCCTTTGCAACGTTCATTAGATCTTTCACCGAAACATCCTGTAGTCTCCTCGAAACCTCCAAGTCTCACCGATAGGTATCGCTTTAATTTTATATGTCGTTGTGACAATCCCGAGTCAGGGAGACATCTCATAGATCACACTGTGTCTTACCAAGATGCACCTCGTGGTAAATTTTTGGTCGTTGAGACATAACCACCCTTTCACCGATGAAAACACATTTCGACGTGACCTTCAAGTTTCTCACCGATGAAATAAATTTCATTGGCAAGACAATGAATCTTCGAAAAGACTCATACCGATGCCAAATGTCTCACCGAACCCATTCCTCCAGATTACTCTATTCGGTGAGACTTTCCCTGAAGTATTCTTATTGGTGTAACTTTCAATTTTTGGTGAAACTCATGCCGATGACCCTTTCTCTTGCCAATGCATATCTTTATCAGTGTGACATTTGAATCAATAGGACTAGGTAGCTTCTTCCCGATAGCCTTCCGATGGAACCCCTTTCTGCTTTATCGGCAAGACCTATTGCCTTCGGCAAGACCTCACTCTGATGATCTTTTGTTTAGCTGATACATCACTCCATGCACTAGTCGGTGAGACATATATGAGTTCGTTATGACTCATCCTGATAGTAATTCTCTTGCTGATATGACTTTTTTGTCGCCAAAACAAAAGATATGTCATGTCGATAGCCTGCAAAAGTATATATTAGTAACAATGTTAAATGGATCGGGGGGGAGACCTTCATTCTGTCTTGCCGATATGGGTGATATAATGAAATATCAAGGACTAAATGAATTCTAATGGATCATATGACAAAATATGAGCATGACGCCATGAGGAAGGAAATTTATGCTTATGATGAGGGCTTATCTTGGAAACTCATAAATGCAATTGACTATAAAATATTCAAAATTTTACAGTTCTAACATATTGTATGGCATATCATGTAATCTTGGTATTTCATTTCTATATGAATTATCCTACTTATTTTTGGGATTGTTAGAGTTTTGAGGAATTCTAAGGTTGTCCCTTTTGCAAGTCATCCCTTCAGCCCTTCTATTGTTCTCAATGGTTAATGATGTCTTTTGTGCTTTAGTTAAACTTCTAGGGCATCTATTTCTTAGTTCATACCCCATTTTTGGATCAAAGGCCTTCAAATAAATACTTAAGGCTATAGGATTAGTTAGTTTGGATCCTTGTGGTATTTTTTTGTATAATTTGGAAACCTTTGATTGAAGTCATAAACTGACTCATTTTGTTACTTTTGAATACTTATCAAGTCATAAATTGTAGGGAAGCTTGGTATGCTTACTTGTGTTTTTCTGAGTGCACTAAATTCCTCGATTCTCGTTCAATCTCCCATCTTTCCTGCTGTAACTTCTAGAAATTGTTTTGGTTCATCTCCTTTCAATCAGAGAATATTTACATAATGTTCATTCATGTGGCCATTAATGTCCACCTCTGAGAATGAATGCAACAAATTTTTTGAATTTTGCAATGTCAGAATGATACAAAAGATTGCATCGGTGAAACCCTTCTAGTCTCAGGCTGATCTATGTGTTTTATTTGGCACCACCTTTGTTTATACATTCATAACTGATCACCAAGACATAACTAAATTTCCTTTTGATGTGAATTATCCCTTTGATTCTCATTCTTGGTCAAGAAGACCACTTAATATTTTTACCGATATTATACAACTGGTCTTTCTCTTATTTTCAACTTTTATTATTTTAGGGAGAAAATTGTGAAGTTTTCCCGATGTCAAGGTGGTCTAGACTACTAGAGATCATTTTACTCATCACCCGGTGTCTTCCCAACAAATTGTGACCATTCCATGTTACCATCGAGCTGACATGTATTATCGCTGAGAGAACAAAATGCCTTTCTGATGATCTTGGTCTCCCTAATGGAATTCCTTTACCACTTTTTTCATTTGGATAAGTCAGCAAGACTTTCCCTGAAAACCTCCTTCATCGACATAACCCATGTGGTCGGTAAGATCTAAGGGACTCACTTTGATTGTACATGTCTCTCTGATACAATTGTTCTCCTACTTCATCAGTAAAAGAATGTATGTTTGTTGCCGATGAGCTTTCCATCGACATGACTCATGAGCTCGGTATGATTGAAAACTTCACTCTAATTACTTTGCTCTTGCTGATAGGTTTTCATCAGTGAAACAATAGGCATCATCTTCCCAATTATGCACTCCTATTATCTTTGAGGTCTTTGATCGCTGTGACTTGATTCACCTCTTCCTGATATGCAGAAAATGTTCAGATTGAAAGGCTATGACTTGTTGATCGAAAAGATTTACACATGATCTTCCCAATATGGACCATTTGCTTTTAAAGCACTTGCTCAACAATGACAAGAGGAATGCTTATATGTCAAAGGCTAAATTAATGGGATTATTGGTTAACATGGGTTGTGAAATGGATCTTGTTACACAAATTTTCAACAATTTGTATTGTTCATGAAATTAAGGTGTGGTAAATTTTTGTGGTACACATGAAATAGGTGGGTGAAGGACAGTAAAAATGTGAGATTTTTCCAGTTCTAACACATTGGCTAGTGAGCTCTTGGTGGAGGTGGTAACATTTTGCTCCTATCCTTTGTGATTTGGCTGAGTAGCTCTTTATTGTTTTGTAGTGTTTATTTGCATCTTTCTTTCTTTACTTCTTCATCGTATATTTCTCTCTTGTTGCTATTTGGCTGTCTGTGGAGGTGGAAACACAAAAACGGGGGTCTGACTAAGGCAAACCCCTATACAGCCCCAACAATTTTCCCCTCTTTCTTGTGTGCAGGAGAACGTACTTTTGGAGCTAGCTGGTGAACATGCATTTTTATGAGATTATCTCTACTACTTTAGCCTTTATCTATATGCTTTATCATCTTCATTTGTATCTGTCTTACCTTATTATTCTATTTTTTCCATCGAAAACAACCAACTAGGTCGATTAGTTAGTTTTTGATTATTTCATACTTTGTTCACTATTTTTTGACCATATGGATGCTAGTGAGACCTAGAGACGCTAGTGCACCACGCTGATGTCCCAGAACTACGTTGTCCTCCTCAGATAGAGAATTGTCTGAGGCATAGTACTAACTCCAAAAACTAGCTCACCTAGCCCAAACTAAAGTCTAGATCTATAGAGTGATTGAGGCACATTATAGTCCTCATCATTCTTGATCCCTATTCCCAAGACATCCCTTTAGAGTGAGGTAATTTAGGGAAGCCCTCAACTCTCAGCTCTCTGTGGCCTAGGCCCTTGACGTGGTTGGTCCCCCTCTCTTATAGTTATTTATTTACTCTATAGTACTATGGTGGAACTAATATTTATCTCTTTTTCATGCTATAGATAAAATTATTCGCCATGTTGAGGAAATGATGAAGGATTAAACCAACACAGGAAGAGCAAAAAGATAAGAATGCAAAGAAAGCAACAAATATGAGGGAACTTCGTGAGAAGAGGAAATTGGACAGGATAGTCAAAGACATGCCAATTGAAGAGGAACCTCAACCATCAATGAGAGATATGGTATTGGTAGCACAAAGGGAACAAATGCAAAACCTTCGTGCTATGAGAGATTTGAATATCGTAGATGGAGACACGTCCTCTACCACAAGTCAAGATGGAGGGACACCATCTACCGCATCTCGAGTTGAAAGTACATCGTTACTCACATATGAAGGAGGTACACCATCTTTCCCATCTCAACTTCAAGGTGTGTCATGTATTACATCTCTAATCAAAGGTATGCCATCTATCCCATCTCATTTAAATATTGATGAAATTCCTAGTGTTGAGAATTTTTTTCCTTTGAGAACACCACCTAGAATTTTGCGTAGAATACCCAAGTATTTGATTGATATTGATGAGAATATTTTGTAGCCAATTGAAGATAAGATTCCAAAACACACTTATAGAAGATATGCTCATAAGATTTTGAGAGTGTTCTTTGAGAAATTAAATGAGATTGAAAGATGTCAACTATTTGTTGAAATGATGTGAAGTATAAATTTTAGTTCCATCATGAAAATTCTTGGGTTGAGAACATCGTAGGCTTCAAGTGAAAAATATGTTGTGAAGAATCTAATGAGTGTATATGAGAGTGTGGATAACACCTCATACACAAAAGATAGTAATGTCACACAATGTGTCATTACATCAATGATAGTAATTAATCAAACAAATAAATCTCATCTCATTAGAAAGAAAATTCAAAAATTGAGAATAAATAGAAAAACTATATCAAAAGATGTTGGAAAGAGCCAAAGAATTGAGGACACCGATGACAATGAATTTTCAGAATTCTCGGGAAGACTACCACAAAAAGATAAAACAATTATTGAAGCATTGATATCACTAATTGAAGACTTTTGGAAGAATTACACAAGGGTATCTCTAAATCAAAGGGATGTGGTAAGAAGGAGAATCAGTAGTTGAAACCGTGAGTCACATCCAAATCATTTTTTGGATATGACATAAACACATTTTTTTAGTAAATTTCTAGAGATTTATCCTCAAGCTAAAATTTGTCAAAGATATTTTAAAATGCTAAAACCTTTCTATGTCAAAATAAATCACACATGCACTACTTATTGTTGTAGAGTACATATTGAATTTTCTAACCATTTTGATGTTTATTAGCTTATATGTTTATATTTGCATACTAACAATGTTTTGCAGCATTGTGGCATACATGCCCCCACCTACATCTTCAAGAGACTTCATATCAACAATTTTATTTGAAAGAGAGGAAGTTTAAATATTCTACAAGAAATTATGCTTGGATGACACATGTCAACATTATGATGGCTTGCAACGTATGCAAATATGTGAACATATGGAAAGAACACATGCAATTGGAAATGAACTAGTAGAGTTCGACAAGTTTAAAACAGTGATCTACAATAAAAAAGATGGTAAAGAAGAAAAAAGTTGTGATTTGGTTATTCAAAAGATTTTAGTGTATCAGTTTATTTCTATATTTTGTGACAGTATAGTGTACGAGTATGCAAGGAATACCCATGGACATCACCATGAGACCACATTTCTTTGAGAAATTTTTTCAAATAATTCACTACCTTGCCTATGTTATTGCTTGCTATTATGCTTTGATATATTTTTTCCAAGAATCCATAGTTTGTTCAAAAGCACTTGTTTTAGGACTTTAGCCATAGCAGTAAGGAAGTGAACTATTTGATAAAATGCTTTGGTAGACATGTATGGAAAATATGGTAGCATAGACAAGGAAGTGAGTTGTTTGAAAAAAATGCTTCAAAGAAATGTGGTCTCATGGTGATGGACATCACCATGAGACCACATTTCTTTGAGGCATTTTTTCAAATAGTTCACTACCTTGTCTATTCTATTTCTTACTATTATGATTTGATAGATTTTTTCCAAGAATCCATAGTTTGTTTGAAATCACCTATTAGCCATAGCGGCAAGGAAGTGAACTGTTTGATAAAATACTTTGGTAAACTTGTATGGAAAATGTGGTAGCATAGAAAAGGCAGTGAGTTGTTTGAAAAAATTTCTCAAAGAAATGTGGTCTCATGGTGATCCATCACCATGAGACCACATTTTTTTGAGGCATCTTTTCAAATAGCTCACTACCTTGTATATGGTATTGCTTACTATTATGCTTTGATGGATTTTTTCCAAGCATCCATAATTTGTTTGAAAGCACCTATTTTAGGCTTTTAGCCATAGCAACAAGGCAGTGAACTATTTGATAAAATACTTTGGTAGACATGTATGGAAAATGTGGTAGCATAGACAAGGCAATGAATTGTTTGAAAAAATGCCTCAAAGAAATGTGGTCTCATGGTGATGGACATCACCACAAGCCCACATTTCTTTGAGGCATTTTTTCAAATAGTTCACTACCTTGTTTATGTTATAGCTTACTATTATGCTTTGATAGATTTTTCCAAGCATCCATAGCATAGATAAGGTAGTGAATTATTTGAAAAAATGCCTCAATGAAATATGGTCTCATGGAATTCCGTGACAAGGAAATGCAATTGGTAGCTGCTCCTAGTTAGTTATGAAATGTAAAGTAATTGCATAACTACTTATGTTGACTTTGTAAAAAACTATATTGTAATTGAAATTTTGTCATCTATCAAAATCTAGTTATTAGTTATGCAATGTGAAGTAATTCCTTGAGTTTGAAAGATGTGCAATGCAATGTAATCAACAATATGAATATAAACTATAAAAATCTATTTTCTACAATTCATTAGTTAAACTCTTTATTTTATTACCTAAGTGAAGCTTCGATGACCACCTTCACTGGGAGGTGTTGTCATAAAATATCAAAGATTAACCTATTTAACATGCAAAAATCAAATATAAGAATACCATTCATATAAAAATGTCATTCACATGTTAATATTTATAATTATTTACTAGTTACATACCTCGGCAGTACTTGTTGACACGTAGAAAGGAGGTGGAGGACCACTGAAACTAAATGAATGCTATGAACTTGAAATTTCATTATAATCATTAAACTAATTTAGTTAATCTTGGATTTTGAAAAAAAAAAATTAATAAATTAAATTCAATGAATTTTCTAACATTTACCTAACTATCAAGGTTGAATTCCTCATTAAGGATGGCATCTATCATCACCATCTGATCAGGTACAGATGTACCCTATGCACCTACGCCTTGACTATGTGTGGGGTCATAACCATAGGGTGTCCCACAAGCCTAAAAAGTATGAGGTGGAAATCTACTACCCAAAGACTCACCTTACTCACCTTGTGCTACAAGACTGGCATGATGTATGATGCATTGGGTTAGGGAACTAATTGACTACAGTGTGTCGACCTCAACACCCTCCTTCACAATGAAAGGGATAGCCACATGCTCATATGTTGGTCTAGTGAGTTCTCATCTCATTGGTCATTGTGGTTCAAGACATGCCCCCACTCTATCCTATGTAGAGCCTCCATCTCTACCCTAGAAGTCTCACATATCAAAATAGTTTGGGATTTTATTGAGGATAAACTCGTAGTAGAGTTTCCTCAAAAAATATTATGACACTTCATTGTTGTTACATGAAGGATGGTCAAAAACCATCCACCGCCTCTGCCAAAAAATAGTTCTTTATCCCTTTATGGTTGCACCAATGGATAAGAAACCTCTTTCTTGAAGGGTGTAAAGGTTTATTTGTTTTGGGGTTTTTGAATAGGGAACACAAGTCAAATTTTGTAATTTTTTCATCTTTCACTTGTTTATAGGATAATTTATCAACATAAAATTGTCTATACTCTCTTCTATTACTTGACCAACTAGTTATTTGCTTGTTAATTGGATCTACATTTAATAACATCGATTGAAGTGATTGAGCAAGTGTGGCTCTATGCAAGGTTGAGCTTAAAGGATCTTTCAACCTTGTAATTGTTAGAAACCAAGATCTAAAATGCAAACCAAAAAATCACCTTCCACAAAAGAGAAAAACAAAAAAGCAGAGATTGCATAAAGATGTGCAAATTGATATATTTGAAGTAAAAATAATTACAAGAGATGATTTGCTTTATAAAAGTAAAGATGCATAACCCTAATCTTATCTTGAGCAAAAAGATAGCTCAGCAAGATAAGGATAAGAAACTATAACTTAGGAATTAAATATGCCTAAGTAAACTTATGTTAAAGTGTAATTAAATATTAATTACACCAACACCCCCCCATAAGTGCAACTTAGGGAGAAGCAAATTATTATGCAAATGATGTGAGATGGGTCCCGACAACAAAGGCCTGATCAGGTACCCATTTACAAATGCAAAGAGAGAGAAAACCCAGTGGGAAAACCCCCCCTCAATGAGATGAATTTTTGCAAACAATCACTGGAAGAACTCTGATGAAGCAACATTGGAACCCCAAATCCAGCAAGCAAGGAAAGATACTTTTTTCTACAACTAAAACCAAAAACGGAATTACAAATGCAACAACAGACCCAATGCCAAGGAACACTGGAAACTCACATACTGGATCAACCCTGTAATCTATAAGAAACAGTAGATGAAAGGATGAAGCCACCCATAATGATGAAAAAATCTAGAAGTTGTGTCTTCGAAGCCAATGCCAAATTGAAACTAAAACTGCCCCATAAGATGAGTACCATCAAGATTCTGGAACATTAACCATAAAAACATGGCCTTCAAACTGAGAAAATCTGAACCAATGCGGATCAAGAACCATAAACTCCCAATGTGAAGTGTGAACCGATGCAAACCAACGATGTGTCTAGCTAAGCAAGAAAGAAGCTAAAGGAAACAATAGGAAACCAGAAAAAATCATGCGAGTTGTCACCAATATGAAGGTGTGATGAAAGAACCCCCCTAGAAGTAATGGAACTTTATATCAGTTCTTTATTAGAATACCCAATGATTGCAGAAGGAGAGAATGCAAAAACATGCATAAACAAGAGAGAGAAAGTAAACCTAGTGCATGAAAACAAAAACAGAGTGCATGCACAAGAAAAATTTTACATCTAAATCTTTGATAAAAATAGACCTCAGATAAGCGGAACAGAAACCAGCTTTCCAACACCGTGAAAATTGTGAAAAACGGATAAGTGAGTCAAAAGATACGTCTCCCGGAGTGAAAATGGAAACATCTAATTTCCGAGGATGAAAAAGACATCAAAAAGGAAAAAAATAAGACCTGCACCATTGCGTAGAGCTCAGAAACAACTTTCCGATGATATCTCGTTTGCAAAAAAATGACGTATGTGAAAGTTATGCTCGTTTCTGTGAAACTGCTCCAAAAGGGTCCAATTTGGCCATCTGCAGCCCTCAGTGGCTAAAAAATAGAGCCCCTAGTCACCTGGGTGAACTAGGGGCCTCATAGCAGGGTCTGGGGCCAAAGCTCTTGGTCACCCATGTGACCACCTCAGGAGCTAGAGGGTGCAGAAGGGGGTTGGGTGGAGCCCCCGGTCCTCCAAAGGACCACCACTGTGCATAAAGGAGCCCTCAGGGGCTGAGATTGGTGGAGTGATAGGTGGTTGGAAGATCCACCAATGGCGGGCAACACAGTGGCTAAGAAGCGGTGGCCACTGGGCTGAAACCGTCGGCGGAGGATTGCTGGTGGCGCGACGGTTGCTAGTGGTCACCGGGTGATGAGCGGGAGGCAATCACCATTAAAACTGGCAACGCAAAAATCTACCAGATTTTTTTATTTTTTTATTATTTTTTTGAATTTTTTTGAAATCTTTGCCTCATAGAGCGTGCCTTGGGGCCGTACGGCCCTCGAGTAAAAAAAATTTCCTCCCCAGTCAACTGTGTCCAAATTGGACAAATTTTATATCAAAATAGGGGTTTTTGGGCACTGCGAATCCAACGACAAGGTTCGTTTTGGCCCAAAGTGCCCAGAAAATTAGGTGACCCCCAGATCTATTAGAAAAATCACCAAGCCTAAAACCCTCGCAAATCTGGCAAATGGTGACCAAAATGAATGAAGTAAAAGCCATTTATGACTTTTTCCAATGCTCTGAATCCAATGGAAAACCCCAATCTGATCCAAGACGCTCCATAAATATGCTCAAGGAATGAAACCCTCGAGGGACCTCGAACAAGCTCTGCAATGTATTCCTCCAAAAAAGCTGAGAAGGGGTTGCAAATCGAGACTCTGATACCATGTTAGAAACCAAGATCTGAAATGCAAACTAGAAAATCACCTTCCACATAAGAGAAAAACAAAAAAGAAGAGATTGCATAAAAATGTGCAAATTGATATATTCGAAGTACAAATAATTACAAGAGATGATTTTCTTTATAAAAGTAAAGATGCATAACCCTAATCTTATCTTGAACAAAAAGATAGCCCAACAAGATAAGGATAAGAACCTATAACTTAGGAATTAAATATGCCTAAGTAAACTTATGCTAAAGTGTAATTAAATATTAATTACACCAACATTAATTATAGCCTTAATTTTTTTTTTGTTGTTTTCATTTTTCCCCATTAAATTTTCTTGAGTTCCTAGAGAATATTGAGGAATTGTTGGAGGTGTTTGTTGGGGTTGTTCTTTAGCAAGTATTTCAAGTTAAGGTGAAGGAAGATTTTGAGGAGAAGGAGGTGCATTATCATTTCCATAAAAAAAAACATTGAAAATATACCTATTTAGAAACAAATCACACAAAAGAACAATCAAAACTTACTCCTTTGATCTCCCTGAAGTCCTGGCTACATTTTGGTGAAGATTTGAAAAAGATTCGGAAAATAAATAGCTCTCCAATAATGTGAGTGCACTCTTGAGGGTTTATACATAGCAGGTTAGCAGAAAAATGTTGAAATAAGAATGAATTGAAAGTTTTTTTGTTTATAAAGGCTTTAACGCACTCGTGTTATGATTTTAAAAAAATGAAAGATGGTTGGCCACTTTTTGGCCCCCCCTCTTTTTGCACTTTTCCCCCACTTTAGTGAGAGGATAAGCCCTATGCTCAAACTCACACTAAAGTAAAAAAATAAGTGTCAAAAGGGGTCAAAGTGTACAAATGTTAGTGAGATAGGATCACAAAGATCAAGGAGGTGGCCAAGCCCCCAGGATCCAAGATCCCATGGCAAACCAACATAAGTACAAAGGGGCACACATGAATGTATGATATGAAGTAGAAAGAAAAGATTCACAAACATACAATGTCACTTTACATCCCTACTTCATAGCCACGTGTAAGGGAAACACAAATCATAACTACCCTAAATCATAGTCAACAACGTGTGTTTCATGATTGGTTGGGACCACGGGCATGGCCCCATTCTTATGCTCTTTCTCATGGAAATCAATCTAACAAAATTTAGAGTCCTTTATATCTAGCGTCTAATGTTTGATAGGGCCATGCATAAGTTGTCTTGTTTGGATCTTGGGATAATTATGTTGTCATTTTGAGTTTATGTGCTAATGTCATAGTCACTACACTACACTCTCTTGTCAGAGGTCTGAAAGTCTATATCTTGAGCCTGATTTTTTAGAATGAAATGTGTCATACATGTGCAAGTGCAAGATTGATTTTAAGCCTAAATGATGAGGGAAGAGCACCATTCATTCATTTTAGATCTAGATAGGTAGTCTAGAGGTGTTTTCACTACTACTCGGGCTATCAAGGTATTGTTGAATGTTTTAATGCCTGCACAACAAATGTCTATTATTTTTATACAAAATCTATCTAGTTAGGTTCATAGAATGGTTGTGTTTGATGCTTTAAGCTTACATGATATTGTCTTGATCATTTTGTCGTCGTTTTCAAAAGAATATATCTTTTTCCCAATGTCCGCCAATGCCAAGTGTCTTATGCATGCAAACTCAAGAATGCTTTGAGAAGGAAGGATACAGGTAGTGCATCATTGGCCTGCTCTAGTTTTGGTAAGTCGTGGGATCTACCTCTAATATTTCCATGTGTCTTACACATGCAAGTTTAGGAACACTTTGAGAAGGAAGGATACAAGAAGTGTGCCATTGGTCTATTTTCTCTGTAGGTTTGGGAAAGTATTTTATGAATGATGTCATAGCCAACTATGAACCACATCTTGGAGTATTTTTTGCAAGAGTTAGGGAAGCTCTCTAAATTCTAGTGAATGCTATTTTTGAGACCACTTCACTTTTTTGACCAAAGGAACTAGTAATCCTATTTCATACCACACTTTCATTTAAACCTCTTATTTTGATAGATCTAATGATTAACTATCCTACCCTAGAGGTACTATTGATAAACCAAGGAAAGAAAATTATATTTAATAATATAGTGAGCTTAGGTATTAACATTTATAATAGGCATATTTACCAAAGAGGAAGCTATACACATGATAATTTTGAAGGCCTTCATCATACATCAAATGATCATGTGGAAAATTATGCATAAATGACTTTCAATGCACTTGTCAGGTGTTTCTTTAGGAAAGGTTCATACTATCTCATAGGTAATTCTAAGGATATAGAAGTTTAATTTATTGTGTGCATACCTATTGAGAGTGCATTGTGTGGAGGTATGGACACTCCCATCAGGTTGGTGAGTAACCATAGACAAATAACCTTCCTTGGTGAGATCTTGAAGATTCATTTGAAGCGAAATATGTTAGAAGCATATTTCATGTTGATTGGTCCGATCAAAATTATCCTGGGATGGGATTTTATGTTTTCAAGTGAGAGATATAGAGTGGATTCTGATATATCCTCATGTTTTGTGGTAGCTCTTCTTGACCTACAATTTCCAAAGGTGGAGTTAGTAGAAATGGTACAAAAAATATTCATACCTGAAATACTAGGTGAGTTGGAGGAGTTGTTGGAAGCTACCACTCTTGGTCTTGACATTCTTAGGCCTCGAGACATGGAGCTTCTTTCTATCTTGGGTGAGGTGGTAACATATTACCCTTTCATTCTAGACATTAAAGATGTGAGATTGCATAGGAAAAGGGAGTAGGTCAAGGTAAGAGTAAATTTCTTGAAGAAAATGTTGCATACGAACCAGTCCAGGACTTTGAATGAGTAGGAAATTTTATCAATTATGTGCAAACATATGGTGATGAATAGTTTAGCTTTGATGTAAGCCTTGCTTCCTATCTTTTATCAGTTATGATGTGCTCAATGTTTTGTCCTAGTTAGCAAATTGTCTCATTATTAGTGTTTTGAAATCATTCTTGTGATCCTAGGTGTTTTGAAATTTGGAAGGTTGAATTACCAAAGACAACTTTAAGGTTAGGTGTTTTGCTCTGATACTCGAGCCCTGAGAAATTATGTCTAGTTGCATGGTTGGAGGGGCAAAGGTTTTATGGTATACCTCTAATTCAACCATTGAAGGGTCTAAGTCTCATTTTGTTACTATTTGGTTTTTCAAGTTAAGTTTTACTGACTTGAGGGACAACCATATTCCCCTCCATTATGTATATTGGTACTTAGAAAAATGTATTTCAGCTTCTTTATTAATACAAAAAATTCAAGCTTGTGGCTTTTATCTAAAAAAACCACTTCAAAATATGGAAATTGAAGATGGAATATCTTCTAGTGAAGAGAAATTAGTGTGTTGTATATTATTCATTAAAACCTAAAGTATGTCTAATAAAGGATTTATAAAATTGGATAAGAAAATAAGAAGTACTTTCTATTTATATTTGTCAAATTGTGTGCTTATGAATGTATCTGAGAAATAAACTATAAATTAAATTTGGAAGAAGATAGGAGCATTATATCAATCCAAGAGTCTAGTCAATAAATTTTCCTTAAAAAATATTCGTTCTATAAAAATGGGAGAATGAGGTCTAGTAACTAATCACTTTAATACTTTTAATATATTATTAAGTCAGCTTTTGTCAATGGGATTCAAGATGGGTGAAGAGGATGAAAGCAATATATTACTTTTTTCTCAACCCAATTCATGGGAAAACTTGATAATATCTATCAATAGTAATGTTGTGTCACTAAAACTAGAAAATATCATTAACATTCTATTAAGTGAGGAAATTAGAAAGAAGTCCATGGATGAAACTTATTTTGATGCCCCAATTGTTAAAGGTATGTTTAAGGAGAAGAAAAGTAAGAAAAATAATGAAGATAAGAATTCCAAAGGTACGGTTTGGTCCAAATTTTGAGTAAATATAAATTAAAATATTGGTATTGTGGCAAGAAATTTCACATTAAGAATGATTACATGTTCAAGAAGAAGGATCATTCTTCTAATAAATCATTCAACAATAATGAATATAATAGTGATTATTTTATTTTTTCTAATGCCATTAGTGATGAATCTTGGTTGATTGACTCAAGTGCATCTTATCATATGACACCTCTTAGGGAGTGGTACTCTAAATACACAAATTATAACTAAGGTTAGGTTTTTATAGATGATAAAATTCTTTAAAAATAGTTTTTTGAGGAAAGGTAAAGGTATCCTTCATGGATTAATGATTAAGGGAACTCTCAAATATTTTGCATATTATATATTTGGCTAGGTACCTTATGTTTATGTCTAAAATGACTAACTATAAGACATATGCCACTTTTAATGATATAGGTGTAGGTTAGTGAGAGGAAACTTGTTGCTTGAAAAAGGAGAGTGGCATGGTACTCTTTTTAGGTTAGATGGATTAACATTATGTGGAAATGCATGTGTAAATCAATCTAATTTGAGGTTGTTTTCATTATATGGGAAAACTGGGTTTTCAAAGGACTCGAAACCTTTTACATCACATTACATCAAAATGCTACTAAGAAAGATAAACACATTAAAGCTTAAGCAACAACCATCAATCAAAAAACATCCAAAAAATGACCCAACAATAGGAAAGAAAAAATAGAAAAAACAGCACAAAGACATAGAAATCACTTCATATTCTTCAAGGTATTGACCACGTCAATCTCTTGATTGTATTACAGGTTAACCGTGTCCATCAACTATTGTTTTTCTTTTTCAAATGTCTTCCTAAGGCCCCCCCTTGTTCTAGTACTCAAGCCTTTAGCCTCCTCTTTGACAATCTTCTTTCCCTTCCCCTTGGAGGTATGATCCTTCTCAAGCATGTCTGCAAAGTACATTTGATCCTCTTGGAGCCAACTAATCTTGCCAAATAGAACCTTGAGAGACTCTTCACTATTCTTTACCAAACTATGGATAACCTGTAGTAGCTTCTTGATGTCCTCATTCAATTTCTTGATATTTTCCACCATTTCACCAAGGCGGCTTTCACACTAGGCTTTGAAATCAAAAATGAGCATTCCACATCCACCAACTTCTCAATAAGCAGGTCTAATGAAGATCCCTTTGGCTGGTTAGACATGTTCTCCTTCAAGCCCCCGATTTTAATGTTGACCTTGTTGAATTCCTACAACACCCATTTAGTAATTTTAAAGGTGCAAGTAGCACCAAACCGAGCCATATCCAACAATTCATAGATGGTAGTATTATCATCATTAAGATAAGAAAAATCCTCAGATAGAGGATTAACATTTAAAGGCTTCGACTTGCCAAGGTTTGGGTTCACACCTTCATCCTCTCGCACAACTCTCTCACTTAAGGCCTCCTCATTGCCCAAATCCCCAACATCATCCACAAATGGGGAGGTCTCCTAAATAGGGGAATCCCCAATATCAATAGCATTATCAGTCATAACCTTTACTTGTTTCACAACCACATTCTTTCCCTTTGCACCACCTTTAGACCTCGTTCTTTGCATTTTAGCAAGCCTTCTAAAAGCCCTCTGAGGAATCCCTATTGGAGTTAAAATGACACTGAGAAGGGGGGTGAATCAGTGTCTTAACAGATTTGACCAATTTTCAAAAATTCAAAAACATAGCTCAGATTTGATCTCAATATTACTCTAATTAATGCATTCATGAGTTGAATGTAATCATTCATAAACAGAATTGAGAAAAGTAATAATCCCAACAATGAACAAAAACAACACAATAAAACAATGAGCACACAGAAGAACAAAGAGACACAAGATTTTGCCAAGTGGAAAACCCTCCTAGGGTAGAAAAACCACTCCTAAACTGCCTTACTGGCTTAATCTTCAAAAACCACTGTTAACAATGCCTTATAGGCTAATTTCTGAGCACCAACTCAAGGAGCACCAACCCCTCATTTTGAAATACCAATTTCAAGGAGCACCAACCCCTCATTTAGAGATATCTATCTCAAGGAGTACCAACCCCTCAAATTATAATTTGAACAACAATAATAACTCAGAGGATTTCTCTGTTTTCAGTTAAGCACATTTTTCTCTATTTTCTCGTCTACAGAATACCTTAAAGATTCAATAATTGAATCCCTAAAATACTATATAGAGAAGAAATTTACAATATCTCTGCATCTTGTTATTCAGATTTTATTGCAAAGTTTATCTGTACTTTTTCATACAGCCAAGGAATGATAATCTCATAATTACAACAACCAAACAGAAACATAGTTTTCTACTACTATTTATACATCTTTTTGATTTAAATGCCAGAAAAGTAACTGTCTTCAGAAGTAACGGCTGAACAACCAACCTGAGAATATTCAGACTGAAGTTAACAGAGCTGTTTATAATAGAAATCTTCAACTTGTACCTAGCAAGATTATTAGTCGAGGTGAAATTATTTTGCCAATACAAGAGCTGTTTCACCCAGCTAAGAGTCATCCTCAACAAATCTGAAACGTGTGAGATCATTTCACTGCTTAAAAAGCATGACTGCCCACCACAGTAAATCATAACCTCCAATGTATGAATAACAGTACTCTGACAGGACATTATTTGCCACATTAGTAACTGAGATGCAGAGAGCAGTTAAAATGGTGATTATAAACTAGTATGTGCAGCATGAAACACATACATACCAGACAAATCTGCAACTCCCATGGCTCCATCAACCACTGTTGAGCTTCCATATACCACTGTAATAGTCGTTACAACCAGCAACAACTAAAACTTAAATTCTCATGATGGCGGCCAGACTAGGGTTCCATACCCAGCCAAAAAGAATAAACTCAATAAGTTTTCCCTAAACATTCTTTCCTCCGGTGTCGCTAAGACAAATCATAATCGGGGAGACCTTATATAGAATACCTTTTGTTTTACTGAAAGCCCACTTGATACACATTGGTCGCCGTGACACATGGTTTTTCTTGCTGACAAGTCCATCTGTCCTATATATGTCGCTGTAACTTCAAACTATCAGGGAGACATCTTGTAGATTGTTTTATGTCATACCGAAACACCCCGAATTCACACCTATTTTTTGAGACATCTAGATAGTCCTGCCGAAGGCAATTAAATCGCCAGTCATTCCCCTTAGTTATCGCTTTCGCCATGACCCAACAGAATCAGGGAGAAGACATAATGAATACATTATGTTTGAAAGCTCATATGTTATGTTCTTTCCAATCGCTGAGACATAAGAAAGTTTCTCACCGAGATCCCCTTTTCGTTTCATTCACTGTCGCTGTAACCTTTTGATATCGGAAAGACCTTATGCAGATCACACTGTGTTTCACCAAAAGTCTCCTTTTATCTCTTATGTGTCGCTGTGACATTCTGCTGTCAGGAAGACATTTTGTAGATTTCATTAAGTTTCACCGAAAGACTTTATCCCTTGTAAGTCGCTGTAACATAATGGTTCTCTCGCCGATTCATCCTTCTATCTTATGAGGGTCGCTATAGCATACCGTCATCGAGGAGACCTCTCGTAGAATGCACTATGTCATACCGAAAAACTTTATCCACTCTGAGTCATTGAGACATTACCAACCTCTCGCCGAAAGCCATTCATTAGACTTTGTTGGCAAGACTCAACAAAGTCGTTGAGACATTACTCTGAATATCATTAACTCATACTGATATAACCTTTGTGCACAAGTTAGTAAGACACCATGAAATCGCTATGACATTTCATTGAGACAATATTTCTTCAGTGAGACCACGTACTGAATACAACACTCCTGCCGATATGTTCCTTTTCCTTCGGTCAATGAGACAAAGTAGGTTTTCTGAGACGTTACAACGAAGAAAAACCTCTTGCCAATGGGCACCCTTTGTTGCTGGTCAGGGAGACATGATGAGTTCGCTAAGACATTATATCGATGCCACAACTCTTGCCGATATGTTCTTTCTTGTGCCGGTCGGCAAGACACAAAGCGCTCAATGAAAAAAACATGCCGATAGGGATCACCCTCTATCACTGAAACCATGGAGAAGTCCTGTCGAAAGCAGCCTGTAAGTAAAATCCAATCGTCATGACATCAGAAACGTCTTGCCGATAGGAAACACAAACATTTATCAGAGAAATGGATCAGGGAGACCCTAGCATTCTCACGCCGATATGTTATTTTTTTGTCACCAAAACAATGTACAAAAAGATAACCGAAGACTGCACAAAGCTCAAACTGATCAGTACCATAAGATATTAAAAATTTGAATGTAAGTTGTCCACTGAATGCCAAGACAAGTAAACCATATAGACAAAACTGTACCAAGATAAAGCATGAGAGACCAATCTAAAACTGTCAACAAGTAGAATCAATTGAAAGGGATTTTGTCATCAAGGACAAACCATATGATCACAACTAAGAACCAACAAGCCCCTCATCCATATTTTCCCTTGCTTGAATGAACTAATCCTCCTCATCTCTACTAGATGTAATAGAACCCTAGCCATGAAGTTCAACATTCTTCTTGGATGGGCAAAAGTGAGACCCACATGAACTTTGTTCAATATCTTCCCCACCAGATAGGGACCCATCAGAATCTGACTTATGCATAACAAGCTTCTTGGTGATTCCCTTCTTTAAATTCCCCTTTTTCCTTTTCTTAGAAGGGGAGGCCATGGGGGATGAGGAAACCCCCATAGTATTATACTCTTCCACTTTCCATTCTTCATCACCATCAGCACTCATCTCTGAACTAGACAAAAAAGAGCCCTCACTAATGGCCTTTTCTTTCCCCTTAATAGACTTAGCCAGGGTACGTGCTCTCACATGCTCCATGACATGAGAAAAATGAGGCCTTCATGAAGAATAGGGGACCTACAATTCTTTAAGTGAGCATAAACCGAAACTTCTAGGGAAGAAAGAAGAAAAAGCATAAGACACATGCAATTGATGTCTAAAATGGTTTTGTAGAGTAAAATGATGCCGTAGAATAATAGTAAACCGGCCATCAAAAGTAACATACTGCATTAAAACTTCCTCCACATCAACCCAAAAATGCTTAAGGGAAACCCATTCATAACCCCATGAGGGAAGCTTCACCATTTTATCTCTTTCATTATCCTTAAAGAACTTGTCCATATCATCTTCATTACTCTTCCTCTCTTTATAAAATTTGTGTTCATTTGTTGGCAACCTAGTAATGAAAGCAATAAAGTATTCATTGATGATGAACTCCACACCATTCACCTTCAAACATGTATTGTGCCAACAGTGAACAAACTCCATAGAGGCTTTGGGGTCATGGCCATGAAGCCTTTCCAAATAGGTCGTGATATGCCCATGTTTCAAATTCCTCCAAATTTTTCGCTTATTCCTCCACTTCTCACAGGATAGGGGCTCAATCCTGCTCCTATCTCCACCCATTTCAATTGCCAACATTAACAGATACTAGAGCTAAACCATGCTTACAAGAATACAATTGAGCATGGGAATGGGAAAAACATAACCCATAAAACGTGTGGTAATCAAGAGTGTGATAATTATTTGATCACCCCAAATTAGAATCCCAAATCTAGCTATCATCTCGCAATAAAAGCTTAGCCTTCTTGAGAAGGGAAGAGTACTCCTCCCACACCTTGAAATTATTAAGGTTGATAGCCTCATTAGCAAAAAAATTAGCAAGGGAATTACCTTCCCTATAAGTATGGGTGACACGGGTCTCATCAAAAGATCTCGACATCATGATGGAATCAATAATAAGTTGTGCAACTGTCCATCTCAACTTCTAATTACCAAGCAAGCAATTAACAATGTTAAGGGAGGCCCCTCAACCCATAACTTAGAAAAACCCCTATCTATCGCAGATTTGATGTTGATGTAAGCAACTTCAGCCTTAGCACGATGATTAGTTTGGTATCCCAATGGGAGTGCCACCGCATAATTTGAGGTTGTTATGTCATCTTAAAATGGGACATTTAAGAGAAAAAGGTTTTAAAATTTAAGTAAACAACTACATGGATGGAATTATTAATTACTTTATTAGTATTAAATTTTGTGAACATTATGTTTTGGAAAAATAGAATAGTGTGGTTTTTTTTTAGAAGCATAAGAGACAATGACATTTTTGAGGTTATATGCAATGATGTGTTTGGTCCTTTCGATATCTAGTCCATTAGTAAGTATCTATAGTATATATTATTCATCAATGATTATTCTAAGTACTCTTGGGTGTATTTTCTTAGGATCAAGTTTGATGTATTTCTCAAGTTTAAGGAGTTTAAGGTTCTTATTGAGAGAAAAAATGGTAAAAAAATCAAAGCTTTTTAGATAGACAATGGTGGTGAATTTTTCTCCAAGTTTAAAATATTATGTGAACACACTAGAATTGTGAAGTAAAGAACAACTCATGGTACACTTCATTAGAATGGAGTAGCTAAAAGGTTGAATTAAATCTTGCTAGATAAGACCAAAATTATATTTAGTAGTGTTGGTCTAAGGTAGGAGTTCTAGATTGAAGTGTAAGTACCGCATGTTACTTGAGAAATAGATCCACTTCTATACTAGAAAATAAGACACCATATGAAATTTAGATGGAAAAAATTAGTTTTATCACATTTGGAGATCTTTGGCTATGAGGCAATTGTTTAGGTACCAAATGAGAGATGATCTAAGGTGGATTTCAAAGTGAAATTCTATTTTATTAGATATGGTGAAAATGATACAAATTTTAGATTTTGGAAACATTGAAGGTTCAATATTCAAGGGATGATATATTCAAGGAACTTAGAGTCTTGTCGAAGGAATACTAGTTAAAGAAGAATAAGAGGGAGAAGGTGCACTTTGAATAAAAGTTGGAGAAATTGAATGCATCTGAAAATAAATAGCTTAGTGGACATGACAATTACATCTAGCACAAAATTTGAAGAAGAGCAAGGTATAGATATGGTAGGAAATTCTTTGTTGATAATTGTGAGAAGGTCTATAAGGCAATTAAGATCACCTAATAGGTATAGTCTGCCAATTTTTTGTTTTTTGTTTTGCTCTAAATTATATTGACAGTGATTTGAGACTCTCACTTTCAAAGAAAATATTCCATCAAAGGGGAGATGTCAACATTGAAGCAACACAAGACTTAGGACTTTGCAGATTTTCCTAAAGATACGAACCTTATTGGCTACAAGTGAGTATTCAAGAATAAATTTAGAGCAAATAGATCACTTGAGTGTGTACTTGGTAGCAAAGGGATATTTTTGAGTAAAGGGATGTGACTTTGGTGATATATTTTCTCTAGTAGCTAAAAGTTGGGTTGTATTATGGTGTTGTTATATTCATAGTTGCAACATATGATCTTGAAATACAATAGATGTATGGTGAGCCAACATTTTTAGATGGAGGCTTAGAGGAGGAAATATTCATGGAACAGTCTAAAAGATTTAAAGTGAAAGGTAAAGAGAATATGATTTGTAAATCGAAAAGGTCATTGTATGGATAAAAGCAATCTCCATGTATACAAAATGAAAATTTTGACTCATGTGTGTTATAATTAAGTTTTGATAGAAGTGATAATTGATCATTGTGTGTATTACAAGTAATTAAATGATCACATTCTAATTGTTATTTTGTATGTTGATAATATGTTAATCATTGGAGACAATAAGACATCAATTTACGAACTTAAAGCTCAATTATCTAGTAAGTTTAACATGATGGACCTAGGTATTGCTAGATACATACTTGGTATGGAGATGTATAGGGATAAGACCAACAAGAAATTATGACTAAACCAAAGAAATATCTTCAAACTATTTGCAAAGATTTGGAATGCAATATAGTAAACCAGTAGTTACACCCATATTAGTTGGCACAAAACTAAGTTTGAACAATGTCCTAAATTTGTGAAGGATTCAAAAGACATGATGTATATTTATATGTCAATGTAGTAAAAATTTTATGTATGTGATGGTCTACACAAGATCAAGCATTATCCAAGCAGTGAGTGTTTTTGGAAAAAGTCAAGGACCATTAGACATAGGTGATGAGAGTGTTTAGGTACTTGAAAGCAAATCTAGGTTATTGCTCAACTTATCATAGCACTAGTGATGTGGATAAAATTTTGAGCATGCAAGGACTTATATATTTTGATTAGGCTAGAGAGCTTGACAATTAAAAGTCAACAAATAATTATATTTTTTATTTTAGATATTTATTATTTCAACATAAAAGCCAATATTGGCATGGTGTGATGGTTTAAAGGTGGTGTTGTTCTTCTTGCCACTAAGGTTCACACCCCATTAGGGTGGTATTGTTGAGTGGTTGTATTGGGGATGAGGTCCCATGTTTGTGACCTCACCAATTCATAGCTTCAAGTCAAAAGCAGTTACCCCTTGAATAAAAAATATATATTTTAACATAAAAATAAAATACTCTTCATCATAAAAGGCATCTCTCTAAAAAATTCTTCGAATCTTCAAATGTATGACTATAATATTATTCTTGACGTTGACATTTTACTCTTCTTATGTGACAGTTGCATGCCACATCTATTGTTTCCAACAACTCTCTATTCCATATTATTATTTCCGACGTTTACATTTTACTCTTCTAATGTGACAGTTGCATACCAGATCGATTATTTTCAACTATCTATCCATTCCCTTATAGTCTTTCTATTAACTTATATATAAGGTTCCTTTCATTTTTGTTTCAAAACTAGCTAGTTGCAAGAAATAAAGAATTAGGTTTTAAATGTGTGATGTTCAGAGACAAACCCCCCTTAAGTTCAATGGCGTGTTAGACGGGGGACATATCTTAAGACAAGACAAACACACCTTCAAAAAGTTGGTCCAAAGTGGAGTTACGGCACCACCCCCACCACACAAATTCAATGAACCACTAAATCTGATTTCGTAACGGGCTACGTACCTCTGACCAAAGTGGACCCACCACTAAACGGGATTTGAAAGAATTAGGTTCACGTTTCTATTCATGCAAGCCGTCAAAGTCCAAATTACGCCGTATGGGGTATCTTTTTGTACTACTAAGGTTAATGTGTTTTATGGAGGGGGTATTTAATATTTGGGGGTGTGAAATTTTTTACTTTCGTCTTTTTCAAAAAAAATTGGGAGTTTTTTATAATTAGGTTGTTTTATGATGTAAGTTTTTTTACTTAATTGAGTTATATGTCTTTTTCTCTTCATTTCAATGATGAATCATGTAGTGTGATCTAAAAGTTAAAACGTTGATGTAAAAGAAGATTATACAGTTAATTTGATAAACATATATTACATTTACTAATATGGATTATAGAAATATTATGTCTTTACCCATAGATTTTTAAGTCAGAGTTAATACTAGAAAAAATTAAGTGACTTCTAATGACTTTATGTGACTAAAAATCTTAAGTTGGTGGGAGAAATGTATAGCCCTGCCCGTAAAGATAGCTATTGAAAATTTGGGAACTAAAAAGTAGGAAAATTGTTTTTAAGATAAGATTCCAATTTATTATATAGTAGTTTTTCCTCATCTCATAGGACCTCCCACATCATAAAAATAAAATAAAATTGACAACCTTTTATATCCTATCACTTCTTTATTTGATATTTTAAGTAAAATATAAATTATACTCCCATAATGTGATAGTTCGGCTAGTAGCAAGTACCATCAAAATAATTAATGAACTCTTATGAGAAAATTACATCTTGATGGATATAAAAACCCTACTTTAATCTAATGTCTAGTTAAATGATGAAGTAATCATACATAAAGGAATAGAGTTGAATGTGAAATTTAGTTGTAAATTGCAAAGAGAATAAAGATGACCCCACTCTTGTTGGTTTAATTGTGTCAATGAATGATAATTCTACTAAGAGTAATGATCAAAGTTAAAAATTTAATGATGGATTTATGATCTAGATTCTATGATAAATTTAGACTAGTGAAAGACTAAGCTACATCACATGACTTGATTTGGCATGCCCTTTTTTCCACACAATCTAGTCCTTCTATTGCAAATATATTCTCTACTAATGTGACCTTCTATGTTGTGCCTCGTATTCAATACCCATTAGTGAGCAAAGGGTTTTTCTGAAAATCACATTGAATCCTATTATGTGGTATAGGGAATGCCAATTTCATCCTTAATCAACAACCTTGTTGTGTAAATAGTTAAAGATGCACCAAGAAATCAATGTAATGCATAAGGATATAATATTAATGTAGTGCTCAAGAATACATGTGCATTGTAATGAGATGTTGTAATTGTTGTCTATTTTTTTTTATGAAAGCTAATGATGTACCTATCCATAAATAAATTATCTTTGTTGACATAAAATTTAGATCTTGGATTGAATCTTGTAATTCTAGTGATTGATGCACATAGAAAAGATTAATTGAAACACATGTCTACTTAATTGCACATATCCATACATAGATTCCAAATAAAATAACAATGTAATAGATATTTATATTTCTTCACAAAAATATATCTCGTTACATCATATGTTCATGTACAACTTAAAAATTGATACATATTCTATTTCTCAAGTACATGCTTCTCATTTACATTGCTTTCATTTTAAACTTGTTTATACTTCACTCCTCATAAACAATTCATTCATTACATTCACTTGATTCTTGTTGATAAGGAGTATAAGTAAATATAGCTCCCGCCTATGCCATAATGTATTTGTGGTATCACACTAGTAATTAGGGTGCAGCATTGTATATAGAAGGTTGTGTGATACTATACATATCATTAAGGTCCTTTTGGACCCTTAAAGTCTCATAAGGAATAAAAAACCTTAAACACATCTTGTTATGCCTAAATGAGCCATAAAGGAGTATAAAATCATAAAGGAAAAGATAAACTCATGGAAAATAATAACTAAGAATTATTATGGATCAACATGAGGAAAATACATTGCAAATATTTATTAAGATGCTATATACTAAAGATTTGAATGTGAGGGGAAAACATGGATGAATAGGAAAAGAGATGAAATATATGAAGTGAGAATAAATAAACATATAAGGAAAGAAGCATAGATATGAGAGTGGAATGTGAACATCTATACCTTATAAGAAAGAAAGATATGTGAATATAAATGTAAATATGACTATATACTTGAGATATTATATGTGGTATTAAAGAAGTATAAATGATACTATGACATATATTCATGGGTGTATGTATGTGTATTTTATTCTAATTTGGTATTTATCATGTTGCATATTTATGTTATTCTTTATTACTATATCACATGGAATTACAACACAAAAATAATACAAACCTATTCTTCAATTTATTTTCTTGTAGTAATATTTGGTTCTATTGTTGATACTTTAGTTGTTCGGACCTAGGGAGAAAATATAGACTAAACGATCTAGAATGTGTGATCATGCAAGCTGGTGTTAAGAATAGTTTGATAATTTTGCATATACACAAGGAATATAAAACACAATGGAGAGAAGTGCTAATACACACATTGCGTCCTATTCCTCTATGAAGAGGGGGCTAGCCACCTAATGGATGGTTTATGAATGTGGGGTGATCCTAAAGAGATGTGACTATTGAATCAAAATAGATCTAAATATTAGGGATGTATATAAAATGATGAATATTTAATATAAATCAAATCAACATGGTGAAGGGAAATATCAAAAGAGTGAGAGAGATCATTGTTAAAATTAAAAATGGTGTTAAAGAGAACAAGAGAATAGATCTCAATTGTTGAGATAATGGATGCACAGTCCTTGAAGATGTAGTCTTCGATGTAGGACCTTTAAGCCAGGAAAGATGATCAACCAAAAAGAGAAGTGTTGCAACAATGGAATGTTGATTAAAGATCCTATTGATAATATGATTGATCTGATATTGATATGATATTTACAAATGAACAAGATGCCTGATTATATAGGCAAGAGGTAAACCCTAATATGCATGAGATGTTGCCAAGTGTCTTGATCTAACAACATGTGACAACATGTGAATCCTATCTAGGTGATCATTAAATGTTGAGATAAGTTCTAGAAGGACAACTCATCTTCTAGAAGGAATCTTATCTCCTACAAATAAGGAAGGGAATATTATCCCATTTATTAAATGATTTATCTAATAATGCAACCTAGGACTTAATGATTAAATGCAAGACCTAAGTTAACTTATGCTAGTGTAATAATTAATTAATTAATTACACCAACGCCACCCCATAAGTGCAACTTAGAGAGGAAAATACAATGATTATGCAAAATGATGATGGGTCCTGGCTACGAGGCCATGTTAGGTACCCATGTACATGAAGATGCAGAAACTCTCCCACAACCGGAGAAAAGGGGAAAACCTAGTAGGAACAAAACCCCTCTCCAAAAAGGAGATGAAAATGCAAAAAATGTGAGATAGGATGGGAAGGATGGAGGACTCCCAAATATCCCCCAAGTACACTATCCGTCACACAGATATAATAGAGAGACTAAATAGCCCCCCCAGAAGATAAGATCACCTGCAAGAAAGGTAAGTGTCTGAAGACAGTACAAGATCCAATGTTGACAAACAACTTGTCTCCCTTTCGGAAGAAACAAAACCAACTGCAAGTGCAAAGATGCTTCCCATTCTGGATAGGAATTGAAAAAGGATGTTGATGGTGTCTATGAACTCTGCTCAAGTGTCTCCTTGCCTAATGATGAAGAGGCCACAATCAATGAAGAGAGTGACAAACCAGGACAAAGTAGAAACTGATGCTGAACAATATCCAAAGACAAAGATAGAATGAATATGATGGAGACTTGATAGCCCCCCTTGAATGAAGTGTCCTCAAAACCACTGAAAGAAGGCTGAAGCAAATCCAATGGTAGATGCTGAAGAAACTTCAAGTCCTGAATGGAATAACAGGGAAGAAGTCTCGAATATGAAATATCTGAATAGAGGAGTGATACCCCCTCAAGAATGTTCTCCAAACCTGTAGAAGTAGCCAAGTCAATGATGCCTGAAACAAAGCCATCCTGTGATGCCAAGTCTAAAAAACTGAATGTGTCATGATGGATGATGATGGTGGAAGCCTTAATCAATGACTCTGGACAAGGAATCACTGAATGTGAAGGGATACCAACTGTCTCTGATGAAGAAGAAGCACCGAAAGGAACCTTGTCAACCTCTTCGGAAAGATCAAGGTAATCAACTTCCTACATAACAATATCATTGTGGGGAACTTGATCTGAAGAATGACATTCTGAATCTTGACCAATGGGGAATGGTGGAGTATCTGAATCTCCATAGATCTCCCAAAGCTTAGCCCAAAGAATGTGAGGACAATCACAATGATCAATAGCATTCAAAACATCAGAATCAACTTGCATAGCAATGATCTCCAAGACATTGTACCTACTGCAACTCCAAGAAAATTTTTGAACACCTTCACTTGGATAGGGAACTATACCATACAGATGTGGCAACAAATCAAGTGAATGAAGATGGTGGCAGATCCCATCTTGCCATTGTTGATAGTTACCCTCGTGCAACATAACTAGAGAAGGAGAGTAATATGCAAGCCCCATAATGAAATTTCTCCACAAAAAATAAAGACAAATGACCTTCAACAGAAAATAGAAGCTTCCAAATATTATGTACAACTGAAGTGAAGCAACCCAGATCAAACAATCTTGTCCCAAGCTTCAAAATAACCAGGGTATTGATCAAATGCACCAAATTAAAAAAATCTCATGCAAGAGTACCTGGAGCTGAAACTGATCAAGGGGTTGGACTGATGAGAAAAAGCTCTGAAAAATCTTCCTGATGCTGCTGGAATCACCAAAATTCGACAAACGGTTGAGAAGATATACAACTTTGAGTCCAGATTAGGGTTTTGTCTTCAGTTGGATGTAGAAATTTATGTGAGCAAAATTTTGCAGAACTGATGTCACCACTGGAAAGTACGCGAAATTCCCTTTCTGACAGTATATCGTTTGCTTATTTTTTTGCCAACTTTAGCGTTCCTCCCTAAGTTGCACTTATGGGGGGGTGTTGGTGTACTTAATTAATTAATTACACCAACATAAATGAGAAGGAAAAACAAGAAATAAAAGTAAAACAAAGGTAGGAAAAGAGAAGAAAGGTATTTGAAAAGATTGGGAAAAGTGTGTATACGGTATTTGAGGAGCATACTAGGAGGGTTACAATATAATCTCCTAGAATAGCTAAGTTGGCTATATCATCAAATGACATGGCACTTATAAATATAAATGAACCATAAAGGTCAATTAAACTCATAGGAATGATATATAAATATCTAAAAAATAATAATGAAATACTTAAGAGAGTATGAGGCATGAAAAGTATGGATGAGTTGGAATCATGAGGAGACATTGTAGTGGTAGATGAGAGAGAGAGAGTCTTAGGAGTAGGGAGGTTTATTCAAAGGTAATATTTTTAATTCAAGGACTAGTTGAGGAAGATGATTCTAGTTTCTCACATCAAAAATTTTAAATAATAGAGGGATTTAAGGAACTATATTAACAACAATTTTTTGATTTGTTGATATAAATTACAACACAAATGATTGTGATGCTAAGATTAGTAGGTAAATTGGTTTAGGAAGGAGGAAATTTGCAAAGGTATTGGAATTCAAAGTGGATACCCTAGAATGAGTCACAAAGAATAATAACTCATCTAGGAAAATGAATATAGTAATTTAAGAAATAGCAATGATAAATTAAAAAATAATGAAGCATTACAAAAGAATACATTCTTAGTACAAAGTGGACACTAGAGGACATGATCCTTATAATATAAAAAAATTGTTTAACTCAAAAAGCTCATATCTTACCAAATTTGATTATTTTCTTTATATTATATTGTATTGTGGCACCTGGGTCAAGCCTTCATTTCACCCTTTTGACATAGATGGTGTGTAATAATGGCATCTATATCATTCTTACAAAGACACCATGATATTGTGGTGACTACACTAGGCCTCCATTTCTCGTTTTGACTATATTGAGTCTTCATTTCTCTTTTTGGCTAGCACACCATGCATGTATGTTGATTATACAATTCTTGCACAAATTCCATGAGACCATGGTGCCTATTCCAATTTATCATTTCACTTTTTTATGCATATACCACACAATAATTGTGTATGTGTTGTTAATACACACACACCTTGAGATTATGGAACCTATGCAATACTATCACCCTACTTTAAATCCACCCTCCCTACCCATAATAATCCCAAATTTTTATCTTATTCACCCATACCATCATGCATCCACTAATCCTCATACTTCTCCATATCATCCATTTTAGATGCATGATGGGATGGATGGATGAGATATTATACAACATATGAAGGAGGTGCGTGTGAAGAAGTAGTTGGAGAGAAATATTATTAAGTATAAGGAACATGTGGATAAGTGTAGAAGAGAAAATAATTTCTCATAGGGAGAGTTGATCTTGGCACATTTGAGGAAGGAAATATTCCCCAAAGAAGCCTATTATAATTTGAAGAAAAATAAGATCAACCCTTGCATACTATTGGATGGATATTTTTAGAATGATTATGAGATTGAATTACACTAAAGTTTGTATATCTTACTAGTGGTTAAAATGGATAATCTACATGAATATATTGAAATTTAAAATATAGAGAAGGATGTGACCTCACCATAGGAACCAAATTAGAGACAATAGGTTCTTAATATGCATAGAGATGGTATATATTAGATTCTAAATGAGCATTTGAATAGAAGAATAGGAAGAAGGAATATAAGTAATATTTAGTCCAATTAAAGGGAAGGGGGCCTAGGGTTGAACAAGGCTTTCTAAAAGGTGAAGTGAGATAGTTGGGGTGGTCATCCCAACCTCTCTCACTACCTTAATTTTAAGCATAATTCTTAAAATTATGTTACTTAAGATGTCTAATATATAGAAACATCTCAAAGGTTGAGAAATCTTGTATCAACCCAATTATTTTATTTCACATTTTTGTATTTTCTAAGTTTCTAGTCATTTTTTGGTTATTGAATTCTCACCATAGAAGATAGTTACCACCACAAAATATTTTATTACCCAAGAAATAATTTTGTGTTCAAGATTAAAATCTCATGGTGTAGAAAAAATTCAAGATTTGTGTGGAATCTAAAAATATTTCCAAACTTTTTAATCCTATTAGGTCTCAAAATCACTAGTGCACCTCTTAGGAAAAATTTCTACCACAAGGCCAAGGTTATCAATGTTATAATTGTGAAAAAATGAGCCACGAGATCAAACAACAAGCAAAGAAACCTTCCATGCAAGAGATCTACAAAAAATATATGCAATATTCCTCAACAAGAAAAAGCTATAGAATGCAAGAGACTATCAAAATGGTATGAAAGATCGAGTGAGAAGTTGAAAATAAAATGAGGGTTGAGTGCTATATAGGAGCAAACCTAAATGAGAAATGGATTAGATCATGACAAGTGTCAACATCTCATGCAATGAGACATAATGATCTAATAATAGCTCTCTAGTTAACATAATAAATCACTCCTAACTTTAGCTTCAGTGCATGAGAATAAATTAGACTAATAATTAATTAAAGATTAATTAATTATTATCTAATGCATGGTTACTCTAACACCCCCCTTAAGATGAACTTAGATCTCTCAATTTATCCTCCAAATCAAGGTGAAGGACTAATAATCCTCCAACTGAAACAATGTCTCAAAAAGAGAGGAACATGTAGAACATCACTGAAGCACAAAGAAGTTGTATATTGTTGTTGAATGATGACTAATATACTGTTGAAATGAAGAACCTCCAGAAATAATAATGCAAGAGTGTCCATACGGTAAATGATTCATCTCACTTAAATGCATGTAACAAACTGCTGATGTACGTTGCATTTGAAATTACATAGGAACAAGAACTAGATACATAGATCACTCCAAAACATGAAACCAAGGAAGCATTAGCACCAACAATAGAAACCCCCTCATAATGTTGAAAAGGGAGAGCCATGAAAGGGACATCACAATTGTGTGAAACCAATAAGTGCATGTAGGAGAAACAACCTACAAATAAAAGAGTGTGTGAACTAAGGCACACACACATGAGGGAAGAATCACTAGGATTCGTTGTTGTCATGGAAGGGACACTCACTTGACAAAGGTGTGACGGAGAACCAAAGGAAAACATCAACCCCCCCCATGACACTTTATATCATAGTGCAAGTATAAAAGGCACAACAGGATGTGCAAAATCCCCAAAAAAGTATACACCAAAATGACACTTTATCTCAATGCATCTAAAAAAGAGAATGTGCATGAAAATTATGTCTACAATGTCCAAGTAGGACAAAATACTAGAAATACATGTAGAACAACCAAAAATGAGTCATCCCATGCAAACGAAATTTTTTCAGGAGCTAAGACATCTAAGTAATTCATTGTGAAAACACGACAAATTGAATAAAATGTACCTAGAAATAAATCTAAAAAAAAGTGCATGGATGGCTTTGAAGAGCTCTGAAAGACTACCCAACATCGTTGGAATCACAAAAAATGAAGTAATAGGGAAAAAGTTATGATCTTGGGATTGAAAACAACACCTTTGACTTCAACAGGTTGTAGAATCTACTAGTATTAAAAACAAGGGGATGACACCCACACCACTGGAAATTTAGCGGAACCAGTTTTCCAATGATATCTTGTTCATTGAATTTTGATATTGTACATCCAAGTTATGGAAAAACAAAAAAAACTTATCCTTGAAAGCCAAAGAGGGGGACTTGGGGACCCCTATTAGCGTCAATCCTACTAGCATCATGCTGATGTTAGTATAATATTCTAAGAATATTCCTTCTTTGCTTAGAAAAATTTTTGGCCGCTATAAAAATTTTGATAGTGGAATATTCCAAAAAAATGACAGAATATGCCAAAAAAGATTCCATTTTCCCAAAAGGACACCTGTGTTGAAAATAGGTGCAATAGCCAGAAACCTAGAAAAATTCATCATGGAAGTTTTTGACTTAGTCGAAAAAGTAAAAAGGCGCTGGGAAAACCAAAAAAGTTCGTCGATCTGGGAAATAGGGTTGCCATCGACAAAGGGAAGGTTGCTGGTGGCTTAAACCCCTACTAGTCGACATAAAGTCATTGGTCGGGAGGTACTAAGCCCGTCAACGGGACTTATGGGGCCTATAGGTCCTACACATGTAGGTATCTGCAAGTACCCGTAAATAAATGCAACCTAGAAAATAAATTTTCTCCACCCCTTTTTTTAAAACTTCTGCAAAATATTTAATATTTTTAAAAGAGTAGAAATTAAAAAAATAAATGAGCCAACCTTGTTTCTTAACGCTTTTTTTTTTTGTGTTGAAGGGACCGTACAAGAGCCATATGCCCCTGAGGCAAAAAAAATTGCCTTAAAAATACTTGATGGCAAAAAAATAGTGCAAATTTATAGTTGAAATTCATCGAATCGACCTCCTAACCGCAATTGTGAGGTTCTTTTCGGCTCAAAATGCTCTGAAATCGCAACTACCCTCTATGTCTGGAAAAAAGCAACTGAACTTCAAACCATCACAAATCTGACCTCAGGAGTCGAAATCAGGCCAAACAAAAGCCAAATCTAACTTTCTCAACAACTCTGAATCCAACAGTGAGGTCCTTTTCATGCCAAAATGCAGAAAAAAATCACTCACCTCCAAAACTTGCAAAAAAAAAGGGGATTCCAAAGCTAAAGCTTGTAACCCTTGTTGAAGAAAAATACTTCATAAATCAAGAAGGGGTTTGTTGAAAAACACAAGCCACGAGATCAATATGTGAGAAAAATCAATTCATCTATAAAATTGTTGTCACTTAGGATTTCACCCTAGCTAAGTGTGAAACTTAGCCATCCTGTGAAACATGGAATCACCCTCAAGCTATGGGTTGCTTATAACAAGGATGAATCTCCAAAGTGAGCTAGTTCCCTTTGACTGCCAACTATGCAAAATCATCCCTTCACTAGGTTCTTTGTACATTTGTGTTAAAATGAACAAGACAACTGAGAGGGGGGTGAATTAGTTGTAGAAAATTAAACCTTCAAAACCCTCAATAGTAAACAGATACAAAAGCATTCATTGAACACTTATTCTGTTAAATTGATTAAACATGGAATGCAAATAAAAGAAACTAAAATCACAACACCATGCACAAGAGAACACTATATTTATGTGGAAAACCCAATGAGAGAAAAACCATGATGAGGATTAGCTCACAATATAAGTAATAGCAAAACCGGTACAAAGGGGCTCATTGCCAAAATAGGACATGCTATCCACAAGGCTCATTGCCACATAAAGAATAAAAGAAGATAGAAGAAGAATGTTATATAAAGAAAACACTTCTCAATGCAACAAGGAGTCCACCACAATTGCTCACACACTTTCGCAGTCTCACATGAAAGATACTGGATGCCTTCAACCCACTGCCTTCAGGAACCCTAACATGAAGTTCACACTACTCTGCTCAATTTCACAACACTCACATCACTTGCAACAATCTCACATCTATCTTGCTTCTTAATATTCCCACCTCACTCTCTTGTATCAACACCATACATATGTATATCAAGCTCAGAATCAAAAAAAATTTCCAATGTCGGCCACTAGTCGTTATACATTCAAATTTAAAATAGGTCAACACCTAAACATTCCTACGATGGATAGGAATGAAAGGTGACCTACAAAAATCCTTAATTAGGACCCAAATAGATCCCAACACACTTCAACATGCTTCCACGAGCCTCGCATGTAGTGTTAAACACAAGGTCGACCAACACCCGTGCAAAACACCATAGACATTAAGTACACGCTTCCTTAAACCAAGCCGAAAGTTTCAGACAACATAATTCACTTGAACTCAATCTAGAATAATCCATGAACCACTTAAGATTCATCAAACACTTCATCCAAGCTCACATCAACAAATAATTTAACTCAGAACAACTGATAAACCCTTAATTGCATACTGATAAATGAAACTCTCACTATACTACACCAAATCAAGTAAAATCTCTAACACAGAAAGAAAAAGCATTATACTTGCATTTTCCTAAATCTACACAACCCGAGGCCAAACAACGGAGAAATTCAAAGCAAATACATTTCTCCTAAACCACATAAAACATCACTAAACAACTGGTTCACACACTAGTGAAAATATCTCACACTGTACAATGATCTAGAAACCCAAATTATGAATATAACAACTTCTTTCAATCTTGAATAACTTTTAATATCCGTACAGGCATAACATCAACATAGAAGGAATGTGGAGCATAATATCATAGCACACTTTGAACATTTGCACAACATAGTTTACTTTGTTTATTAAATTTTCTCAAAAGCACTTGGAAACCAAGTACCAGAGACATCATCTCATCTCATTACTTCATTCCAACTCATCTTCAGAATCTGCAACAAAAAATAATAGCTCCATTTACTCACAACACTTCCTCAAGCTCTCAACTACACATGCACAACCTATTTTCCTCTTTCCACAATTTTCTCAATATCCTCAACATCTTCATCCCATAGTTGACATCCATGACAACACCATCATACTTGCAACAATCTCCCCTTTTTTCATTTATGGAAACACAAGATGTGAAAAGCCACCAAAGACCACAGAATAGCTCTAAACACTCTCTCCTTTTTTTAGATTATATATCCTACACAACATTCCTGAAACCTCTCTTTTTCACATGATTCTCTCTCCTTGAGTAGATAAGTTATTTTTTGACATGATTCTCTCTCCCCCTTTGACATCAATGGAAAATGATTAAATGTTTTGCATTGTTCTCCCCCTTTGACACTAAACCAAAATTACCTACTCTGAATACTCCCCCTTAGGAGTACACCCAAACAACTCAAAAACACAATGACAACACATGACACTACATACTCCCCCTAAGAGGTAGCCACCAATATAAGTCCAAAAAAGAGATAGATTCATAGATCCACTAGATTGATGCACTTCCATATGCATCTAGTTCAAGAAAGGAGGGGCAATAACCCCCAAATTCTCTCGAAGATACTCAAAAGTATCCTTAGGAAGAGCCTTAGTAAATATATCAACAATTTGATCCTTTGTAGGAACATACTCAAGCTTCACTTCATTCTCCATTACCTTCTCTCTCAAAAAGTGATACCTGATATATATATATATATATATATATATATATATATATATGCTTTGTCCTTAATGCATCACTAGATTCTTTTAAATGTTTTTTGCACTTGTATTATCACAAAAGATAGATATAGGTTCATCATATACAACTCTGATATCCTTCAATGTTTGCCTCATCCATAATACCTGTGTACAACATAATGTTGTTGCAATATACTCAACCTCTACAATGGATAAAGAAACTGAATCTTGTTTCTTACTCAGCCATGACACCAATCTACATCCAAGAAAGAATGCACCATCATTTGTACCTTTCCTGTCATCAACACAACCAACCCAATCTGCATCTATATAAGCATTCAATGTGAAATCAGTATCCTTATGATACCACAAACCATAATCCAGTGTGCCTCTTAAATATCTGAATGTTCTCTTCACTACTGCAACATGTGTCTCTTTAGGATCTTCTTGCAATCTAGCCACTAGACAAATTGCATGCATAATATCTGGTCTAGTAGCAGTCAAATACAACAGTCCACCAATCATAGATCTATACTTGCTCTAACTAGCCTTAGGTGAGTCATCATCTTTGCTCAATTTACAACCACTCACCATAGGAGTACATAACAGTTTGGAGTCATCCATTCCAAACTTCTTCAACATCTCTTTGACATACTTAGACTGTGAAATGAAAATTTCTTTATCTGTTTAATTGATATGTAGCCCAAGAAATAAATTCATCTCCTCAAACATTGACATCTCAAATTCTTTCTACATTTCTTCAAAAAAATTCTTACACATAGCCTCATTTTCACCAAAGATAATATCATCCACATATACAACTACTATCAAGATTTTGTCTTCCTTAATTTTAAAGTAAAGATTATTATCTGTGGAGCCCTTGTTGAATCCTTGTTGTATCGGGTACATGTCCAATCTTGCATTCCAAGCTCTGGGAGCTTGTTTCAAACCTATAGATCCTTCTTCAACTTACATACCATGTCCAGTTGATTTGACAACTGGTAACCTTCTGGTTGTTCCATATAAACCTCTTCTTCCAATTCTCCATTCAAAAAAGCAGACTTCACATCCATCTAATAGAACATAAAATATTTATGTGCTGCAAATGCCAAAAAAATTCTGATAGCTTCCATTTTAGCCACAAGAGCAAAAGTCTCCTCAAAATCTATACCTTCTACTTGTGAGTAATCCTTACACACAAGTCTTGCCTTGTTTCTTACTACTTCTCCATTCTCATTTAGCTTGTTCCTAAATACCCATTTGGTTCCAATTATGTTTTGTTTTCTATTCTAGGGACCAATTCCCAAGTCTTATTTTTCTCTATCTACTCAAGTTCTTCTTCTAATGCCTTCATCCAGTGCTCATCCTTACATGCTTCACTCACTAATTTAGGTTCAACTTCATAAAGTAAACACAAATTTACCTCAACTTCATCAGCTTTGCTTCTTGTCAATACACCTTTCCTTTTGTCTCCAATAATCTAATCTTTGAAATGATTCTTTTGCACATACGGTCTTAGGGGTCTTCTCCAAAGCTTCTTCCTCTTCATTTTTCACTTCTTTTCCATTAGCCTTTTCTTCCACTTCTCTATAATCGGGTTCATCTGACATATATCCATCTACTACAATAGAATTCTGCAAGTTTTCATTGACTTTAACATTTGCACTTTCAACTATCTTTCTCAACCTTTTGCTATAACATTTGTAAGCTTTGCTTCTATTAGAATGTCCAAGGAATATACCTTCATCAAACCTTGCATCAAAATTTCCTAAGTTTTCTTCTTCTCTTTTGATGTAACATTTTCTTCCAAACACTCTAAATTATTTCACATTAGGGATCCTTCCATACCATAGCTCATAAGTAGTCTTTGTGCTGTTAGCTTTAGCTTGAATTGTATTAAGCATGTAAACAACAATATGAATAGCTTATCTCCAGTAGAATTCCAGTAGATTTACCTCTTTCATCATAGTCCTTGTAGCTTCTTGAATAATACTATTTTTCCTTTCAACAACTCCATTTTGTTGAGGAGTTCTAAGGGTAGATAAATGTCTCTTTATTCCATGAACTTCAAAAAACATGTTAAACTCATTGTAGGTGAATTCACCACCTTTGTTAGACCTCAAGCATTTTATTTTCAAATCCATTTCATTCTCAACTATAACTTTAAATGCCTTGACTTTATCTAATGCATCAAATTTCTCTCTAAGAAAAGTAACCCGTCATTCTAGAATAATCATCAATCAAAGCATAAAGTACTTGTCACCTTGTAGACTTATCACCCTTATAGACCAAAAATATTTGTATGCACTAATTCTAGTAGTCTAGTAGCAGATTGTTCCTTTCTCTTAAAGCTACTCCTTGTTTGCTTTCCAAATTGATAACTCTCATAGACAACATTGATAGGTTTTTTGGTTCTAGGTAAATCTCTCACAACTTGAACTGAACTAATTCTTTCCAAATTATCAAAATTCTCTTAACACAACCTCTAGCTCCATAACCAACTATCATTAATCTGTGACATAAAGTAAAGACCATCAACACCCTTAATCTAATAGATGTTTCCATTTGTTCTCTTACCAGTAGCAATCACAGTTTCGAACCCTTTCTAGATCTCACATGTTTCATCCTTAAACACACAATTATACCCTTTGCTACACATTTGTCTGACACTCAAGAAATTATGTCTTAAGCCCTTAACATAGTAAATATTATTAGTATTATGCTTGCCATCAAAACTAATTTAATCTATTCCACAAATCTTTTCTCTTGAATCATCTCCAAATTTAACTAATCCTCCATGATTTAACAAAACTTACTTTTGTCTCCGGTCATATGATTAGAGCAACCACTATCAACAACCCAGTAATTCTTATCCTCTTTGACATGAAAAACAAATACCAAAGTACCTTCAACCTTATCCTTCATCTCTGGAACACTTTCCTTCACACAACTTTCAAGGTTAGCAAAACTAGATTCTTCTTTTATAGCCAAAAATAGACATTCATTATCATCAAAATCTCCATAATTAGATTCATCATCAGAAATACCAACATCTTCTTTCACATAGTAAGATTTCCTAATCATATTTCTTTTATTTTCCTTTTTCTTATTGTTTAGAGCTGTTTTTGGACATCTAGAAGCATAATGACCTATATCATCATAGCAAAAACATTTGAAAGGTAATTTACCTTGATACTTACCGGTGCCCTTTTTCATCCTTCTCACAAAGTTATCTTCCAAATCATCAAGATCTTCATTGCCTGAATCTTCAACCTTCTCTAATTTAGCAACCTTCAAAGCAATCTCTACTTTTGTACCTTTCTTTAGTTTTGTTATTTCAAATGCAATTAGAGTACCAATCAACTGATCTTTGGAATAATTATCAAAATCAACTTTTTCCTCAATAACAAATACTTTTCATTGTAACAATCTGAAAGAGATCTGATAACTTTCTTCACCACTTTAGATTCTTTAACTATTGCACCAATACCTCTAATATTACTTTCCAATTCATCAACTCTATGTATGTAGCCTTTTATTTTTTCATCTTTAGACATATGCATCATTAATTGTTCCTTCAAGTTTTACAACTTTGCTTGTTTGACCTTTGGATCTCCTTCATAAATGCTTTCTAACTTATCCCAAACTTCTTTAACAGTCTTTAAACTCATAACTTTAACTAATTCAGTATATTCACAATAATGTACCTTGCTCTAGCATTGATCTCATGCACCTTGATTTCTGCACTTGTACTCAGACCATTCAAAGGTGGAGTGTATGTATTTTGATAAGCCTTATTGATCTCATATCCTCAAGCACACAAATATCCTTCCATCTTTGTCTCCCAAAATCCATAATCTGAGCCATTTAATCTAGATATTCCAAAGGAATTTTGTTCACCATCCCAAATCTACCTCAAGTGGTTAAGCTCTTCTTTAAGGAACCAAGCTCTGATACCAATTGTTGAAATGAAAAAGACAATTGAGAGCGGGGTGAATCAGTTGTAGCAAATTAAACCTTCAAAACCCTCAACAATAAATAGATCCACAAGCATTCATTAAACCCTTATTTTGTTAAATTGATTAAACATGAAATGTAGATAACAAAAACTGAAATCACCACACCATGCACAAGAGAACACCAGGTTTACATGGAAAAACCAATGAGGAAAAAACCATAGCGAGGATTAGCTCACAATATAAGTAATAGAAAAACCGGTACAAAGGGGCTCACTGCTAGAATAGGACACACTATCCAAAAGGCTCACTGGCACAGAAAGAATACAAGAAGATAGAAGAAGAATGTTACATAGAGAAAAATGCAACAAGGAGTCCACCACAATTTCTCACACACTTTTGCAGTCTCAGATGAAAGATATTGGATGCCTTCAACTCGTTGCCTTCAGGAACCCTAACATGAAGTTTCCACTGCTCTGCTCAATTTCGCATCACACACATCACTTGCAAAAATATTGCATCTATCTTGCTTCTTACTCTTCCCACCTCACTCTCTTGCATCAACATCATACATATGTATATCAAGCTCTACCTCAAAAACTTTCTCTAATGTTCACCACTAGTCGTTATACATTCAAATTCAAAATAGGTCAGCACCTAAACATTCCAACGATGGATAGGAACGAAAGACAACCTACAAAAATCCTTAATTAGGACCCAAATAGACCCCAACATACTTCAACATGCTTTGACAAGCCTCACATGCAGTGTTAACCACAAGGTCGGCCAACACCCATGCAAAACACCATAGACATTAAGTACATGCTTCCTTAAACCAAGTTGAAAGTTTTAGACAACATAATTCACTTGAACTCAATCTAGAATAATCCACAAACCACTTAAGATTCATCAAACACTTCATCCAAGCTTGCATCGACAAATACTTTAACTCAAAACAACTAATAACCCTTAATTGCATACTGATAAATGAAACTATCACTATACTGCACCAAATCGAGCAAAATATTGAATACAAAAAGATAAAATCATTATAATCATTTTCCCAAATCTGCACAACCTGAGGCCAAACATCGGAGAAACGTGAAACAAATACATTTCTTCCAGACCACATAAAACATCACTAAACAACTGGTTCACACATTGGTGAAAATATCTCACACTGTACAACGATCCAGAATCCCAAATTTTGAATATAGCAACTTTTGTCAATCTTGAATAACCTATAAGATCCACACAGGCATAACATCAACATAGAAGGAACACGAAGCACAATATCGGAGCACACTATGAACATTTGCACAACATAGTTTAAATTTTCTCAAAAGTACTTGGAAACCAAGTACCAGAGACATCATCTCAGCTCATTACTTCACTCCAACTTATCTTCAGACTTTGCAACAAAAATAAATAGCTCAATGTCACTACATTCATGCAATCAACGTCTTGATCATTATCGTGCACTATGTTTTCTAAACCTTAGACCATCCTTTGTGTTAAGCTCACAATACTTCAATCTCTTCATAAAGACTGTTGTCTTCAATGCTTTAATAGATGGAACCTCTTTTGTAAAAGCTTGGGGATTGTGCTAAAGTCACTTCAATAGCTTGTATTAATAACTGTGTTTGGTTTTATCATACATCCTTATCCTCCTTATGCATAGAAATCATGGTGTTGGGACTGTCATGTGAGTGTCCTAAAGTTTCACTTTGTTTGCATAGTCCATCATCTATTTGGACTGCTCCTTGAAGGTTTTTTTTGCTACCATTATAACCTTTGCCTTCTACAATCTGCCTTTTACAAACCTTTATGACAGTCTCTATTGATCAAGTTGATGTTGTTGACTGCCCTTTTTAAGAGCCATACACATTCTTTATGAGATTGACTCCAAGCTACTTGGAATTGATCCACAAAGAATTAAGTCTAATCAAGAATGCTTCAAAAGAAGCCATTGTATACCATTTCTAAACTTTCCTGGTGTAAACACAAAGTAATCTCAGTGGATTTGTTTCCCGGTTTCGCGGAGGTGTCGGTGTTGGTCCGCGTCAGCCAAATCACGAGAAAAGTGCTCGGGTGACAAATTTTCAAGGGAAGGGACAGAGGCTTCTGAATAAAAGCATGCATTTGGTACCACCAAATTTTCACGTGAAAAAGATACCTGTGCTTTCCACGTTGGAATGGATACCTTTTTTTGACTTTATCTTCTTTCTTTCATTCGTGTGTTGAACCCCAAATATATGGGTCCAGTGTATCTGGAAAAGATTTTTAATTAGGTAAGTTATTTGACTAAGGAGATTAAGTTTTAATTAGGTAAGTTATTTGATTAAGGAGATTAAGTTTTGTTGAGTATAATGGTTGATATTATTAGTTGTTTAAATAAAGCTTTTTTGAAATGAAGTTAGGTTTGTGTTTTAAGTGAATTTAGTGAAATGATTGTACTTGTGTTGGAATAAATTGTGATGTTTGATGCTTTTTTATCTTGTCGTTAAGTGATTTAGTCTTATATTTAAAAGTGCAATGGTCATAATGTTAGTTTTTTCAACATAAATAGATAGTTACAAAACTATAGATAATTATGACATCCCACTTAACAATTTTTGAATATATTTTATATATTTAAAACTTTAATATCTACAGGTGATCTTTGGTTGATTTTCTACCATATTATGATTTTGCATTTTGAAGTTTTTAGTAAATTTTTAGATCCATACATACTCATCTGGTAGTACTTTATAAAAGTAGTTGGTTACTATTCTTAAAAATAAATAAAGTTTGAATTTACCATATATTATTTTAGGAGACCTTTTATGCAAACAAGCTCAAGAATATTGATATTGGCAAACTTTAAACCATAAATGATTTTTTCTATTGACCTAATTTAGGAAAGTTATGACAAGAAAGGAAATATAGATTGGGATGACATTTCACAAATTTGATTGAAGCTTTGACCATGGGCATAAAATAAGAAGTTGAACATAAGCCCCAACACAAGGATTGATACACCCACTTGAATAATTTTAGGATTGTGCAAATTGTTTGGCATGTCTTCTTGTGTCAACCAAAAATTGCTTCAAGACTAATAAATCCAAGTTTCCTCAAAAGTCCAAAAACTAAAAAAAAATATTTTGTTTGTTTGTTTGTTTGTTTATGATTTTGCCCCCTAGCTATGGTTTGAACATAAGTCATCTTCTAGCCACCAAGTCTAATTTCAATTCCCATCCAATATCTTAATATTTTCCATTAACAATCAAATCAAACACAAACCAACCCTTCTAATCCAATCAGCCTTGTCTAATTCCAATCCAAATCATCCCATTGTCCATTCCAATATGAATTTGTAATCATGCTTCCATTTTTTGTTGATGAGTCCCATTCTCAAAGAGGAAACCCCTTCTTTGATGATGAAGATGAAACTAGCCTTGTTGATCAACTAGAATATGACACCTATGATGATAATGAGATTCTTGTATATCAAGATGAATTCCTTCAATCCTTAGATGACATTGCCTTAAGCAAGTTTACACAAGCTTCAACCACCCATCCATCAATCCTCAATACCAAGAATTGGCTAGAACAAGCTATATTGTTAATCCTCAACAAATAACTATTGGTCGTCTTGCTCCTACCTTTGACAATGTAAACCCGTATTTCTTCCAACACCTCCTTCAATGCCAATTCATATTACAAATTCCCCCTTCACAAGAGTGACTTGTATCTTCCACCTTTTATCCCAATCATTTGTCCTCCAAATTATTTCAATTCATACATTGCAATCTAATCCATCCTAATCTAAAAAACTCATCCAATGAATAAAAGAATTTATGTCATCCCACCATATCATTAATTCTACGCCATCTGAACATTTTGTTGAATATGTAGTCCTTAACTCAAACCCCACACATACCTCATTTGTTGAGTTAAAAATCCATAAACATAAGAAAAAATTATCTTGTACATGCATCCCTCCACATACTAATCACTAGCAACACAAAATACCAATCCTCCCTCATTTCATCAAAGAAAATCTACATGTGCTAGGAACAAGTTCTCTAAAGCACGCCCAAGCATTCCCTATCCTAAATCAAAATTCTATTTATGATCAAGAAATCCTAGATCAAACACCATCATGTACTACATCACCTATCAAACTCACTCAAGATTTCCCTATCCAAAATCCATTATTGCCATGCCCAAATCCTAAATTCATCCAAGAAACCCCATCCTTCTCTAGAAACTCATGTCATACCATCTGAACCATTGGATCTATGTGAAGAGAAAATCCAAAGCATAATGAAATAAACATTGACATGGATCAAGATCAAATTGCCCATACACTTCATGTAAATTATCATGACATCTAAAATAATCCAATCTTTGATCAAGATCCTATTTATGATCATGACATCAAAGACAATCCAATCTTTGATCAAGAACTTATCTACGATCAATAAATCCAAGATGATGCCCTTATCCACATCTATATAATCTATGATTACAAAATTCAAGCTAATCTTATCCATAGGAATCTAACAACCTCTATTTCCCAAGACGAGACGCTTGCCTCACTTGGATACATAAATGATAAAATAAATGGCATCGACATTCCAAATGATGAATTAATAAAAAGCATGAGCAAGGAGAAATCCCATGTATCCTATCAACTATGATCATCTACTTTTGTCAAAGCAAGCCTTCTCATAGAAGCAAAAATTTAAAACATTGATGGTTGAACCAAAATACATAAAGATGGGTTAGGATCTTATTTCCAAAATTAAAAATATGACATTGCAAATACAATATATTAAAACATGTAGTCTTGAGGAAAATAATTAGGCTTACAAAAAAAGGTAGTTTAGAACCAACACACTTTTTTGAAAATCCTAGTTATCAATGTCTCAACAATTCATTGATAAGAGAATGTAACGGTGTTAGTGGTTCCTCAACAATATTGGGGAAAATTCATCTAATACAAGTATCAAAATATGGGCCATGTGTAGTCCTTAACCCAAGGTTTCCACCAACACCCCTCCCATCCACACCATATAGCATAATTTCCCAAATCCTTAAACCACTAATTAGGACCAATGAAAACAAAAGTCTTACAAAGAAAATGATAATTTCAAATGTCAAAATTGAGTGAATCCAAAAATCAAAGTGGAAACATGAAGGAAAAATGGATCCCAAACAAAATTGGATTGAAAAAAGAAAATAATATAAATCTAATAGTCAATTAAAATATGGAGCCATATGAAAAAATTCCTCCCACAGATAATAGGTGTCCAACTCCTTCAACATAAGTAACAATCCCAACAAGGATGATGTATAAATGTTTTGGTCCTAAACATAATCCTAATCCAAAATATAAACTCCATTGTGAACCATCCCAAGTTTGGAAAATTAAATATCCTACATCCAAAATGCCAAATAATCCATCTATATCTACCATCCCCCATCATAAACTAACATCTCACCTAAAATTCAAAAATCATAACTCACAAATTTGTCACAACCTTGTAATAAAAATTTATTCTAATGAATCTAATAACACTTCATCATGGTGTGCATATTCAAATAAGGTGAAGCATAGTATCAATAAGGATCACGATAACATCCATGGGTTGTATGGAAGTGCCATGAACTTGACAAGGAAACCACTCTATGTACATCACTAGTGGTATATCATGACACAATCATCTACATCAACACTATCAAATGAACCAAAAGAATTAAGATCATTTGAACATTAATGCTATTAAAAATAGCCAAAAAAGAAAAATAAATATAAAAAAAAAAGTAAAGAGAAATAATTCATTTAATAGTGAAAACCATTCTTATGGATCTTTGGACAAGTATCATGATGAAAAATAATTCATGGGAATCATGCATAGAATTGGTTATCTATGTGTACCATTACACTTAGGGGAAATTTGTCTTATCCATCACACCTTTTATCATGATATTGCCATCTATTCATCCCACATTATCTCCATCCGTCTTTCCTACCCAGCTTGATCTTGAAAAGGATTGGAAACATAAAATTAAAACATTCTTTGATGAACTCTCAACATATCCATATTTTTTTCATTCACCATCTAACATCATGCCATCATATACATAGCACTATCTAACCTTGTATCTTGGATGAAATGTGTTATTCCTACGTGACATAGTCCTTGAAGATTGCATCTTAAATCCTCTATCTAATAATTATCCTATCTCTTATCCTCCATCCAATAATCCTCATGTCTCCTATCCCCCACCTAATCATCCTCTCATACTCTACCTAAGAAATACCTTACCCTTTCATCCTCATTGCAAGACTTCGTTATCCTTTCTCATCAATTCCAAGCTATTACAATAAGGTGGCATTATAATTGCAATCATTATTCATTTTTATGTGTCTCAATGATCCTTGGGAGGTGTACTTGGATGCCTAAGGATATGTTGGACAAAAAAAATAATTAAAATTATCTATGACATAATGTAAGTACACTCGTAAAAGAAAGACCCAATCATTAATGGTGATTACAAGTTTTAAATGTATATTCCTCATTCTAGGAATCCAAATGGGAGATGAATCCATCCTTTATTAGTGGACCCATTTCTCATTTCATGTTTTATCATGTTGTTGCATGATGAGGTTCCAAGTTGTGCATGTCATCCGTCAAGAGTAATAAAGTGTAAGATGCCTTATGAGTTACAATTTTCTCATTAGGTGTAGATGTATAGTGCCCATGTGAAGACCATGTGAACATTTAATAATTTTTACTAAGTTTATAGGTTGTCCATGGATAGGGGTGCATGGTTTTTTACGTATTTTTATGCCTCTCATTTTGAGATGTCACAATGGTATTCACATTCCATCTCTTCTATAAATTAGAGACTTGAGTTAGTAGATGCATATGTTGTATTGTAGGTATCCAGATGTCATTGGAATGCTATCAAATATTAGAGTGTTAGTGTTTTGTTGTACATTTCTCCATTGAATATTAATAACATACTTATCCTCTTTCTCATGTGGAGTTTTATCTCGAAAGGGTTTCTCTACATGTGAACTATGTGTCACCTATGGTTTGTTGTTCTTTATTCTATTGTTGAATGTTTCAGACACTTAAATATCATATTGGGTAATCTTTGATAAGAAATGGTTTCATATTTGTATACACTTGAAGAAGTTTTCATTATATTAGTTTCACTCTGTTTGATAATATTTGGTCTCAAAGCTAACAGTTATGTAGAGAGAGGGACACCTTTTTTTTAAGTGTTGAAGGTTTTTTGGCTATAATGGGAGCTATTACATTGTGTGGTTTTGTAGATTTGAGGAAATATTGTGTACCATGGCTTCTACCTCTTGTATAAATACTGAAAAATTCAATGGTTTTGGGTACTAGATGTGGAAGTTGAAGATGGAAGATCTCCTTGAAGAAAGAGATCAGTGGTTGCCAATTTCATAAGAAAAGAAGCCATCTAGTGTGTCTAATGAAGATTGGTCATACTTGACAAGAAGGAAAGATGAAAATTATGGTTGTGTCTTGCAGTCTCTATCCTCTTGAATATCTCTAAGGAGGATACCACATACAAGTTATGGAAGAGGATAGCTAATATTTATCAAACTAAAAGTCTTGATAATAATTTGTGTCTCAAAAGATGGTTATATTCTTTGAAAATGAATGATGGTGATTTTTTTTTCATAGTATTTGAATGCTTTTTAATTTGGTTTAAAGTCATCTTGCTTTTGTAGATGTTAAGTTAGAAGAATAAGATAGATGTAATTTACTAATTTTTCTTTTTTTCTAATACTTGGGAATGTCTAATTGTTGTCATTAGTAGTAGTAGTATAGAGCCAAAAATGCACAATTTTATTGCTACTCTTCTTTCAAAGGAAATAAGAACAAAATCCATGAATGATAGTTCCCAAGATGATTTTCATGCATGAGGAAGGTCCAAAGAAAAAATGAGGGCCTAAAGGGGATAATAAGAAGGATAGATATAAGTCTAAAGGGCATTCTTAAACCCTAGGGAAGAGTAGAGTAAAATGTTGGAAATGTGGTAAAAGGGAACATGTGAAGAAGGTCTATAAAAAAGTCCTATGATGATGGTGATAATTATGCTTTATTTTTATTTTTTAACACTATAAGTGGTGATGTTTTTCTCATTGATTCAAGTTGCTCTTATCATACGACTCCTCACAAGGAGTGGTTTTCTACATATTCAACTTATGATGGAGTAGATATTTTCCTTGGTGTCAAAAATACTAAGTGGATTGTTGGTAAGGGAAAGGTAAAGTTGTCTTTCAGTGATGGAAGAGTTAAAAATATTGATAATGTTTTGCATATTCTAGGACTTTTGAGAAACTTAATTTTTGTATCCAAGTTAAATAATTTTGGAGTGCATGTGACATTTGGTAAGTTTGGTTGCAGATTGGTAAGAGGGAATTTGGTGATTGCTAAAGCATATCATATTGGGAATTTTTTAAAGATTAATGCCTCCACTTTTTGAAATTGTACCAGCATAACTAGCACTAAAAATGCATGTATGTTTTGGCACCAATGTTTAGTTCACATAAGTGAAAAAGGCCTTAAGAACATTATTAACAAATAGTTGTTGATGGCCTTTCTAATTATTTTTTGGTAAAAAATCATTTTTGTGAATATTATGTTGTTGAAGAATAGAATAGATCATCATTTCTCGTTGGAACTAATAATAGCTAAGTGATTATTATAAATCATTCATTCAGATGTGTTTGGTCCAATGGATATTGGTTCTATTGGTAAATATTGATATTATGTTTCATTCATTGATGATGTCTCTAAATACACTTGGATTTATTTTATGTATGCTAAATCTGAGGTTTTCTCTAAGTTTAACAAAGTTAAAGCCTTAGTTGAGAAGAAAAAAATTTATAAAATAAGGTTGTTGAGATCTAAAAATGGTGGAGAATATTGTTCTAGTGAATTTGATGAATTTTATAAGAATAAGAGTATTGTTTGGTAGAATACTACACCTTATACTGCCCAACAAAATGGGGTAGCAAAAAGAATGAAACAAACCTTAATGGAAAGAGCTATAAATATGCTAAGTGGTATGAAGCTAGAACAATGTTTTTGGGTAGAGGCTATAAGTACCAATTTTTATTTGATTAATAGATCTCCTTGTTTAGTTCTTGTTGATAAAGATCATTATGAAGTGTGGATAGGTAGAAATCATTCTATTTCACATTAAGGATATTTAACTTTGTGAGGCTTAATTTTAGGTGCCTCAAGAAAAGTGATAATGTTAAAGGTTGCAAGATTTAGAATCCTCTAACCTAGAAAATGGTTTTTTCTAGAGATGTGATTTTTAAGGAGTTTAGAGTTTATTCAAGTGAAGAACAACCAAAGGAAAAATAAATAACTAAAACAATGCACTTCAAAACAAAAATAAAAATAAGCCAAGTGCATATGTGGAAGAACAATCAAATGGATTAGAGGATGGAGAAGAAGAAGAGGATTTAGATAGTTTGGATGATATGAAAAATGAGCATATAGAGGAACATGCAGAGCCCATTACTCACGTACCTTGAGAAGATATGATGCAGGGTACTCCCCTTTCAAAACTCAAACTCACAACTACAATAAGAAACACCAAACAAGAATGCAAGAGAGAACTAGTCTTTTTTTATTACTATAATAAAAAATGACATTACATTGCTACATTCACCCTCATATGGGCCTTTTTGACTTCACAATATGCCAATCTTCAAATTGGAGCTAACTCTCCTTCAAACTTTGTGCCTTCACCCTGAGAAATCGGCTCAATCCTTCATCACTGCTATCCCCCTTGGTTCAAAGTATCTCTTCTTATTTTTTCCTTAGAAACACGACCTAGGGTTTTTCTTTCCCTCATTCCATGTGTTTTTCTTATTTTCTTCCTATCGATGGAATCTGCATTGAAGTCAGTCACCCATGCTTTCTTGAGCACCGCTATCCATCTCCTTGCGGCATTAACATTTTTGTAACCGTCACTCATCGTTTGCACCATCACCTCATGCAACCATCAACCAAAATATTTGCACTAGGTCCGTCATTAAAACTTATCTGCCATACTTCAAAACATTATCATTCGATTAACCTAAATTTTATGGTTAAAAAAAATAACATGAATCCACCAACCACCTCATGTCATGTGTCATTAATCCATATTGGTCAAATGAGTCAAATCCACTTTTGGAAAGATTTCCCTCTATTTTTTGGTGACTTCATTTCTCCCTTACCATCAGGAGTTGAGAGTCTCAATTCCTTCATACTGTTTCCATGAAATGCATGTTAGAACTTATAAAGTATGACTGAACATCGAAACTCAAAAAATTAGCTTTGCATTCACCTTGTCAGAGGTCAGGGTTTGTGTTTCCTCCTTATTGACTACCATCTTCGTGTAGAGCGCAAGCCTCATCACCGACTCATTAAACCTTCTTACTAGTTCTCTTTTTGGGGTCAGAGATCGGGGATCCCTCACACCCTTTACACCACTCAATCATTGCAAGCCACAACTACAAAGCCCAAAGTCTGATCTTCTTTGCCACAAGTATGAAATTAGACTGAAGTCCGAAACTCGATTATACTTAGTGAAATTTGACTAACTCCTTTATTTATGATGAACGGTAAGCCTGAGGTTTGAAACTCAAAATTTGCACATCTTCAAAATAGCAGTCATAAAATCCATTCTCTTGTGCAGTAAACCTTAGCCAACTTATCCCTTATTGAAAAGAAACACACTTCTTCTTTTTTTGGTTGATGCAAGATTTCCCTTACACCTTGGATGCTCCTCCATCAGACACCCATGGTAGAAAAGAAATGTTTCATGAGTGGAACTCATAAAATTTTGTATACTATGTGTCTATCTTGGATCCACCTCTACTCCTTTTCTCATCCCCATGAAATACAAATTATCAAACTCTACCTCCCACAAATGTACTTTACCAAAATGAAATAAATCAATGGTATTCATACCTTCTTCTTCAACACAATATGTGTCATGTATTACCTTTCTTACTGCTATACCTTCTTATTCTTCTTTTTCCTTGTCTTCAATGCAACTTATCACTCTATTGGTTCCTTTAGAAAGACACTCTACTGCTGAAAATTTATTTTCTACACCCAAAACAATGTTAGAATAATAATCTTGTGACTCATCATCCACCTTCTGCAACAAGTAATCAAGTTCTTCTATCAGGGAATCTTCACCTTTGGCTGCAACCTTTGTGTTATTTGAAATTTTCTCATTCCACTCTCTTTTGATTGCTTCCAATTGCATTAGCAAATCATCCTCCTTACCTTCATAATTTTTCTCTAACTTTTTCAAATCATTAACCAAAAAAATTACAACCTTGCTACATACCTTTCCTCCTCTCTCATCTAATGGCTTCAACTTATGATGAACTCCATCCTTCGTCAAACTATAAGTGTTCGCACATCCATCATGCACTGCCTTCCTGTCAAACTACCATGGTCTACCCAACAACAAATGAAAAAAATCAATTTTTATAACATCACACAATACTTCATCATAATAACTTCCAACCTAAATATTACCACACATTGTTCATTTACCAACACCTTGTGACCATCCTGCAACCATGAGATCTTGTATGGATGTGGGTGCCTCTTTCTCTCCAACTACAACTTCTCAACCATCTTTGTAGAAACAAGATTATCAATACTACTTCCACCAATAATGACATTACAAACTTTACCTTTGCATTTGCACCTTATCCTAAACAAATTTTTCCTTTGAATTGATTTGTCATCCTCATTCAAGAGGGTTTTCCTTGCCATCAAAGTTTCACCATCTTTCACTTCTTTGGAATGTGTTGAATGTGAATCTTCTCCATTTATGTTTGCTACTCTATTCTGATTTTCAGTTCTTCTCCTTGGTATTTCCTCTTTATGAGGAAATTCATATGCTCTATGACCCTCTTCCCCACATCTAAAACAAGTTATTTTGTAATTTTCTCTTTCAAATCCTCTACCCAATCTTCCTATTCCTCTAAAATTTTGATTGCGGGACTTGCTTGAGCTTTCACATATTTCATCCTTGTTGTCCTTAATGTCTCTTATCTGCTAGTCATCCTCTTTTGTTGCACATAAGCTCTATCCTTTCCCTTTTTTTAATTCTCAAACCTCTTGTTCATCCTTTATTCTATCTTTAATGCTATTTGATAAGCATCTTCCATTGTCACGAATCTAACCAATGTCATCTCCTCTTGTATACTTGACCTCAAACCATTAAGGTATCTTGCAACCTTCTCCTTATACTTGACCTCAAACCATTAAGGTGTCTTGCAACCTTCTCCTTGGTTGCCTCAGAATGTCCAGTTCTAATGAGTATTTTGTGAAACTCTTTTGTGCACTCCTTTACTGTCTTGCTTCCTTGCTTCAAGTTGTGCATTTTTTAAGCAATTCCAGCTTATAGTCTACTAGAATGAATTTCATTTTCATTTTCTCTACCATTTTATCCCATCTTGTAATTTTCTCTTTTCTTCTTCTTCCTCTTTCTAATTGGACCTCTCTCCACCATATTGAGGCATGTCCTTTCAACCTTTCTTGGAAAATTTCACTTTATCAAGATCCTCTATTCTTCAAATTTGAAATACTCCATTTCATTAAGCCAATTTACCAATTCCTCTAGATTCAGACTTCCATTAAATGTAGGCACCTCCAATTTTGGTCTCTTTCCCATTTTTGTTAAAGATTTTAGCAGTGGGTCACTTGCAATTGTTGCAATTTCCTCTCTTTGCTCAGTGTCTAAACTAGCATTCTTCATGCTTAGTGTCCAAACTAACATTCTTCGTGCTTTCATCTTCATCATCACTTCTTGGGTCTCTCATTATTGTAAATACTCTCATTATCTCATTTGGTAGTGTTTCAACCTGCCTTCTCAAGGCTCTAAAATCATCATCCCTTACAAAATTATCTCCTCTTCCTCTTCCTCTACCTCTACCTCTACCACGATGGGATCCTCTCCCATTCATTTTTTTCAACACCCACAATACAATCTTAGTGCAATTGCCTCTCTTTGACAGTCTATTACACACTTAGGATCAACTTGCTCTGATACCACTAATGTAGGGTACTCCCCTTTCAAAACTTAAACTCACAACTACAACAAGAAACACCAAACATGAATGCAAGAGAGAACCAGTATTTGTTTATTACTATAATAAAAAAAATGGCATTACATTGCTACATTCACCCTCATATGGGTCTTCTTGACTTCACAATCTACCAATCTTCAAATCAGAGCTAACTCTCCTTCAAATCTCATGCCTTCATCGTGAGAAATTAGCTCAATCCTTCATCATTGCTATACCCCTAGTTTGAAGTATCTCTTCTTCTTTTTTTCCTTAGCAACATGACCTAGGGTTTTTCTCTCCCTCATTCCATGCATTTTTCTTTTCATCCTATCAACATAATTTGCATTGAATTCAATCACCCATGCTTTCCTGAGCACCACCATCCACCTCCTGATAGCATTAACATTTATGTAACAATCACTCATCATTTGCGCCATCATCTCATGCAACCATCTACCAGAAGATTCATGCCAGGTCCGTCATTAAAACTTAGCCTTCACACTTTAAAATATTATCATTCAATTAACCCTAAATTTTGTGGTTCAATAAAATGATGTGAATTCACCAACCACCTCGTGCCATGCATCATTAATCCATATTGGTCAACTGAGTCAACTTCGCTTCTACCAATATTTCCCTCCATTTTCTATGACTTCATTTCTCCCTTATCATTGGGATTCGGGAGTCTCAATTCCTTCATATCACTTCCATGAAATGCATGTTAGAAATTATGAAGCATGACTGAATGTCGAAACCTAAAAACACTAGCTTTTCATTCACCTTGTCACAAGTTGGGGTTTGTGCATCTTCCTTACTGGCTACCATCTTCGTGTAGAGCGCAATCCTCACCATCAACTTGCGAAACCTTCTTACTACTTCCCTTTTTGGGGGTCGGGGATCGAGGATCCCTCATACCCTTTACACCACTCAATCATCGCAAGCCACAACTACAAAGCCCAAATTCTGATCTTCTTTGCAATAAGTAATCAGACCGAAGTCTGAAACCTGATCAAACTTGGTGAAATTTGACTAACTCCTTTGTTTCTGGAAAATGATGAATAGTAAGCCTGAGGTCTAAAACTCAAACTTTGCAAATCTTCAAAATAGTAGTCATAAACTCCATTCTCTCGTCCAAAAAACCTTAGCCAACTTAGCCCTTATTGAAAAGAAACACACTTTTTTTTTTGTTGATGAAAGATTTCCCTTACACCTTGGATGCTCCCGCATCAAGATCCATAATATAATGGAATCTAATTGACAAGTATAGCCCACCAAATTTATGTTCTGTATTTATTTTTTAAAGTATTAACAATGAAACTAGATATTATATGGATGATCTCTCTTCAAAGGATAGCGATTCTTGGATGTAGGCCATGTAGGAGAAGATGATGACCTTAGCTAGTTGTGATACATAGGATCTTGTTAGTTTTCCTAAGGGAATAATTCCGATTGGTTTCAAGTGGGTATATAAAAATAAATTTAGTGTAGATAGTCAATTAGAGTGATACAAGGAAAAACTAGTGGCCAAGGGCTACTCCCAGAGAGATAAATTTGATTTAGGTGTTTTTTTTCATATGGTAAGTTATCTTCTATTAGATTCCTTTAATATATTATCATAGCTTATGATTTTGAAATTGAGAAAATGGATGTTAGACTACTTTATTGCATGGAGATCTTGAGGAGGATATTTATATGCAACAACAGGTAATGGTTTTGTTGTGAAATGAAAGGAACAATTTTTTTGCAGGTTAAAAACATTATTATTGAAGGGCACACAATCTACTGAGAGGGGGGTGAATTAGTATATCAAATCAATTTAAAACTCTTTAATTCAACACATATATCAGACATGATACTTGAATCAAAGCAGATACTGATAATCAAATAACAACACAAGCACACACATCTACACATGAGAACACTAGATATACTTGGAAACCCAAGATGAGAAAAAACACAGTGAGAATAGCTACTTGGATCTATTGTCCAAATCTAGCCTCACAAAGAAGGAATATCATAAGTGAATTTTACAATATGAAGTAGGCACCAACCTACCAAAGACACCAGTCCCCAATTGTATTTGTAAGCACCAACCTAGTGGAGACACCAATACCCAATACAATAAACTAAGCACCAGCTCTATAAGTAGAACACTAGTCCTACTAGATTACATAGATGAAGCTTGTAGATCAACAGTGTTGATTACACAACTTGCAAATAGTCTAAACTTGATTCAGACACTTTACTACACTTCTTATGATCTTCTGAGACTGGCACACACTTGAAGTTCAACTCACATTGAATAATAGTAGCTCGTACAAGATTGTCTCCTTGTATATTCACTCACCACCTTCTCTTAAATTATAATTTGTGCTTATAATTCACATTATGCATCCACACAATAGAGTAATATATACGTGACACTGAATTAACACTCTTCCATTTCGGCTAGGATTTTGAAAATAACTAGGACGACATAAGGTGGACCTAAATTTAAAATTACATGAAACATGTAATAGGTCAGTCTAAAAGAACATGATGTCATGCACTACCATATGAACCTTAACTAGGTCCTATCTTGACACCACATGCTAGAATTGAATATTGCACACTAATAGCCATTATTGCATAGGTCTCGAGCACCAACTAGTTGATAGAAAAACACAAAGAACCTTCTATCACTTGAATCTTTTTGCATGTTGAACATATCCTCTAAAAACTCAAGAGCAAGTTAGGACATGTGTGTTGAATACCCAAGATACTGAGAGGGGGAGTGAATCAGTATCTTCTTAAACTTATTGAACAAACACCATCCAATTAATCCAATGCATATAACAGTAAAGATAAGCAAGAGCATTAATAGAACATGAAAGAACACAACACATGAAAACTGAGATTTTTACGTGGAAAACCCAAAATGGGAAAAACCACAGTGATGGTTAGCTCACAATATAGTATAACCAGTTATAAGATATTACAAAAGGGTGGCTCACTTCTAGTACTCATTGTACAAAATGGGAGGTTCACTACCTACAAAAGATACAATAACAAAATGGCTTACAACCAGAAAATGAACTGATAAAGTTACACCTAACAAGTGTTGATTCAGTTCCTTTGATGCTCAGTAAAATAAATTTACACACTTCATCATCTTCTATCTTCACACATTTCAATTCATACTTCACACCAACAATCTCAAAACTATTCAATACATATAGTTGATTCATCCACAAGCATCAATTAGGCCAGCCTAATTAGATGCAACCCTTATTCATCAAAAAGATAATTGTCAGCTTCAAGCATGTACACAATCTTTCCAAAAAAAATTCAAGCATGTAGCATGCTACAGCATGTCGACATGGACCAAAGATAGGTCACACATACATCCACAATAAAAAAGATTAATCCATTACAACATCAACAATACATTAGGTCGGTCAGAGATAGACCTAATAGAAAAAAGCAACCACAGAGTAATGCCAACTTGTCATACGAGAACCTATGCACATGAGATTTTGAACTTACAAGATTCCAACATCTTGGTTCTTTTTCCATCTAATCCTCAAAATCCTCTAAAGGGAAAACAACCCTTATACTCAAGAAACTTCAAAGCCAATGGCCAACTAACATGTAAAGAGTTTCAGAATCTTACCCCTACTCTTTAGGCTCTATGGGACCAAGGAGGGTGTTCCTTATTGTGTTCATTTGATGTTTTAATTCCTCAAGAACACTTCAACACAGATCTATTCCTATTAAGTGCAAATAGACATTACTCATCAAAGGCTTGGCTGACCTTTAAACAAATAACTACCTATTGCTAGGAATTAAGTGGGACTTTAGATTCATACACTGTAATTGAAAGTATTTAATGATTTTCATTCTCATTCTGAATCCCTAGCCAGACACATCACTTACTCAAATATTTGTAAAATAACATAATAAAAGACCAGTGCATCATCAATTGGGATAATAGAGTCAAATTGGCAACAATCAGTAATACATTAGCCATTTATCTTAGAAATTGGTGGACTATTGTCATACTACCTTGTAGTATTCAACTCACTGCATCTAAGACACAAATTCTTACTAAATCCTATGCCATTTCTTCACAGACCTGTGACTTCATTTGAGCATTTAATCAATTCCTTCAATTGAAGCAAAAACAAACCCACTCATTCAATCACAACAACTGAAGACAAACAAGAAGATCATTAACCCTTTTATTCATAATCTGCAAGAAAATTACAGAGGAGAGTATATATCTCATAATTAAGACTTTCTCTCATAATTTGTGGCTTCTGTAAAACCATTTTAAGATCATTACAAACATGATTCTGACCCAAGACAATTTACGATTCTATTTATCATTATTTTTTACAATATGCATTTTTTTGAGCTTAGCTACTCACCCAGACCAATTTTTTAGACTCAAGAATGGAACCCTTTTCAATGAGAAAAGAATGAGAAGATAAAGAAAACAGAAGAAATAGGAGTAGCCCTAAAATAAATCTGTAAAGAATACCTGATAGCTTCATCTTCGTTAATCTATAGCAAGAAAGCTGAAAACTCTCTCTTCTCTCTTCCTTTGCAACAAACTTTGCCTCTGAATTTTTCCCTCATTAGAAAACTCATATGCCCATGAAAATTTCATTTCAATTTACCCCCTGCAGTTGAGAAAAACATCCACTCCTGTGAAAATGCTTTTACCCTACCTTTACCTGTTGTAGCTGCACTTTCCCTTTATTTCCTAACAAAGAAAATAATTTCTCACTTTATAATAAAACCAATTGACTTTGATTTCCTTTGTGCTTCATTTACTTGCCCAACAATCACTTAAGATATTTCATTTAAAATACTTAATTTAAAATATTTCTCCTGTGCCATCAATATTTATTTCACTCTTTATTTAAAGTTTACTCTTTAAAGAGTGAAAATATCTAATTTGTTTTATAGGCACCAAATTTTCTTTCCCCATGCTTTTACACTTTGCTTTCATGCTTTAAAAAACTCGCCTTCAAATTTACCCGGGCCCACAAAACTCTTTTCTAGAGCACACCATTGGGCATCGCGGGTTGGAATGAAAAAATAGAAATGGAACTCGCGATAGTGCAAAGGCCAACGATATGGAACCAAAGTTGAAATTTATTGGGTAACATTTAGCATTTAAAATTTTAATGCTTTCCCCCTTAAAATTCTTCTCATGGACAATATAATTTCATCCGCACCCCTTTGTTTTTCACCTCACAATTAAAATATTTATGAGTATTTAAAATTTTGATATCGAGCTTTTTACCTCCTTACCCGTACCTTTCATTTCTTCCTGGGCCCACAATGCTCTTCTCGCACACTTTTACAATGCATCGCCCTTCACACGTTACTGAGGGAAATGAAGGAAAGAACTAGCGATGAGTGAGTACTGGCTTCCTAATGGGAATGAAAAACCATCACTCATTGCACGTTGCTAAGGGAAATGGAGGAAAGAACTAGCGATGAGTGATGGCTTCCCGATGGGAATGGAAGAAACATCGTCCATCGCTCATTGCAAATGAAATAAGCAATCCAAACCCGCAATAGGAAATGAGAGTTTTGCCATGTAAGAAATTTTTCTGAAACCAAGGAAACATTAAACGGATTTGTCAAATCAAGCCCTCATCATTGGAAACATTGCATTTCCGATTTCTTCCTCCATTTTTATCCAAAAATGGCCACAGGAGACGAGTTTTGCAGTGCAACTATGAAAATCATGAAAGCTGCCTTTGGACCAATTAGAGCTAAGAATTAAACTTGTTTTTCCCCAAAAAAATTTGAAATGCATTTATATTTTCCACTTTATATTTGCACAATATTTAAAATATTCAAAATATTTAAAATATTGGTATTTGAAACTTTAGAAAAATTGTGATTTCTAATTACGCCTGCGGGCCGTTTGGGGGAAATTCACTACATGCAAACTGAGACACCTAGAGCCATGAATATTTTGTGTGTGAGCATAATAAATTATTTAGAGAAAACCCATTTCCTCATATTTTTGCCAACCCTTAAAATTTAGGTACCTCCTTTGTAAATTGGCCCCCGAAATGTGTTCGCTGCAACAAAAGTACAATAAAATAATTTATCAACTAACCTCTATTTTTTATGAAAATAGAGTTGTAGAGGTTTTAGACCAAAAAAAATGGGTTGTCATTAGAATTGCAAATTTGGACACTTTTTAGAACATCATTTTTGGCCATGTTGTGATCAGAAAGCAATTAAATAACCCATCAAAACTTATCCTGGAGGCGCGAGATTGAATAGGAATGTAGAAATTTGACCCAAGAATGGAGTGAAAAAGACAATTTGACAAAGAGATCTCTAGGTGAAAAATATTAATCAACAAAGTTGCTCACTCAAGCATTTTCTACAATTGCACTTGTTCAAAACCAATCAGTGCTCTCAAAGTCACCACTTTGAAAAAATATCAAAACAACTTCTGGGGGGATGCCACTGGAAACATAAGCTCATTTAGGTACCCAGAGTATGTGTGTAAGAGGTATTTTGTTGAATGATTATTCTTCACAAGATATTAGGGGTCAAAGTTGATCACCTTGAAACACTGTCAAAAATGCAGATGTAAGACTGAGAAACTGCATTTGCTTTTGATCTCGAAAAAATAGCAAATCAGATCATGAGGCTCTAAAATCAGACATGGGAGTATATGAATGTATGGAGAATGGAGCAATGATCAGTTTGTCACAACAATCATCCATTTTCAAAATATAAGCTCAAACAGGAGGCTACTTCACAAAATTGAGAGTTTACAAACAACAAAAAAGAGTCAAAACCCTCCAGCTTCGCCTTTCAAAAAACTGTCAAAACTTATTAGAGGAATCTGAAAAATTGACATGCATGCTCACATATGTCATATGAGTTTTTCCACAAAAGGGTTTTTCATGAAAGTCAATATGATCCAAATTATGACCTTCCAAAGTAGGTTACGTAGGCAGATTTCTCAGGTGCACTACTGAGTGTACAAGGGAAATTTTTTTAATATGGGAATCTCAAATTTGAAAAATTTGAGAGTGCCACCACAACATCCAAAATCCATTTTGCCAAAGCATTGAAAACTGGAGTGTACTCCATTCTTACAAGGTCACCTAACTGACCAAATCTTTTGATGATATCTTCCTTCTGCTTCTGTAAAATAAAGGATTTTTCTCTATGAGCCAAGATAGCATTCCAATTTGTTTTGTCTTTGTCTTTGGATGCACTGTAGGTACTTGAGATAGTTGTCAACTGGGACTCAATGGATTCCATGAGATTTTTGATATTTTGAGTGGCATCTGGCCACTTTATGCAGTAAGAAAATACAATATTTGCTTTAGACTCACAAGCCTGCACAACTTCCAGACTCTTTTCAACATTGGTGTGTGCCAGAGCACACTTATCATGAAGTGCCAACACTCTTTTCTCTGCCAATTTCTCTTCAACCTCTTACTTTGTATTCTTACCAAGTTCGAAGGCATACTCCTTAAAGGAGTCCAATAGAAGTTTCAAATTCCCTACCGGAGTGAGAGACGTATCCATTGATGTATCGGGCCTCCTGCAAAGATTTAATAGAATCATCAATAAGCTATGTTCCTTTTTGGTGTGTTTCCAAAAATTCTCTTCTTCTAGATGCATGTAACACATCCCCTAACACCAACTTATGAAGAAGAGAAATCTTGTCCAAGTCCACACTACCTTGAATCATGGGGAGTTGTAGAAGTTCCAGAGGAATCACCAGCTGGAACCTAATATGCTTGGATAGCAAGCCTTTAAAAACACCATCGTCAGAGGAGGATTCTCTGGGGGACCTTTGAGATTCTACAACCTGCCTTTGATCTTCTTCATTCTTCCTAATAGATTCCCCATTTGTTTCTTCTTCCTCTACTCTATCTTTCTCCTCTACCTTCTCTTCTTCTACTTTCTCTTCTTCTTCTACTTTCTCTTCTTCCTTTTCATCTTTATCTTTGTTTCCTTCTTCATTCCCTTTACCCTCATATTTATCTTGTTCTCCTTCAAATTTATCTTTTTCACCTTCATCTTTATCATTTTCTTCTTCAACATGCTCTAGAGGGACAACATCATCCTTCTTTGGCTCGACTTCTTCCACATCGTACTTCTCTATTTCCAGAGGATCATTTGCAACACCTATATCTAGAGGGACATCTCTATCATTTGTTTCCAGAGGAGTGCCTGTATCACCTGTACTAAAAGGGATGTCTTCCTTAACGTTTGCAGAAACTTCTTCTCCTGATTTAGGTGCAGAATCGGATGGGAGTGCACGAAACATACCATATTTCTCAGCTATACTCGTGATGGATTCTGTAGTTTCTTTCCTTATTTTCTTTATTTGCTTCTTTTCCTTTGTCATCAAAGTGTTTACTCTTTTCTTCATTCAGAACATCTTCGAACATACCTTTTTCAGGGTTTCCAAATCATTCGGGGTCAAAGAGGACCCAATCTTCTCAAATGCATCATTTCTAATTTTCTCTTCTAATTCAACAACCTCTGGTCTCCTTTTCATCAGGGCTTCCCACATTTTCTCAGGAACATTGTTCTTTACATAATCCCAAATGACATCCAAAGTAATGGCATACTGAATGATAGCCAAAATTAAAGTTTTCCTATCCTCTCTACCTACTTGAGTATAATATTTTGCTATAGGCTTCAACATATCTTCAAAATGTATCAAGGTATTAACTAATGCCTCTAATCTAAATGGGGAACTAGGTTTTACCAGAGAGTCTTTTTGTTCTTCCTAGTCTAGAGAGGCTTCTCCTGACACCTTTTCCTTCTTTGATTTCAGTTTGGTGTGCACATGAACACCAAAATATTGTTCTTCATCTTCTTCAGAGGATGATACAATATGGAATATTTTACTGCCAACACTAGCTTCATGTGAAGCACCTTCACTAGAGGACATGCTTCCTCTCTTCTTTCTTACCAATTTTGTTGCAGGGTCTTCCTCTTGTTCTTCGGTGATGCTAAGATTCTTTTCTCTTGTAGCTTTTTCTCTCTTTCCTCTCTTGATAGGTACCATCAGAGGAGAATATTTCCTTTTCCCAGATCTAGTATTGGGTTTGGAAGGATCCGAGCCTTTACCTTTATCAGGAACACTGGGTTCTACCTTTACAGCAGGAGCTATAGATGGTTTTGAAGGATTATTCATGCTGGATCTCCTTGGTCCTGATGATTCTCTCGCCATCTACTCTCCCATAGCTCTACCTTGTGCAATTTTCTCATTAGTGAAGCCATACTTCCTAAGCATTTCATCTACCTTCTTTCTTATCACAGGCTTCCTATGCTCCAAGTGAACTTCCATATATTTTTATGCATACGTGCCAACTCTAGGTTCATTGGCATCTTTAGGACTTTTCAACAAAAACTTGTACATAACCTTCAGCTTCATCATCTATAATCTCATAGCCCAACTGTTGTATCCAGAAAAACTGAGGTTCAACAACTTCAATCATGCACTCATCCAAAGAGACATGAAAAATGATATCATTCTTGTATTTTTCAACAACTTTCTTTGGGATCCTTTCTCTTTCATTCATGTTTCTCTTGAACACAACAAAGAATGCTATTATAGCATTATCTTGAGCCTTTAAATCACCCAAACTGCGCATGTAATCAAATATTTGATGTTCAACCGGTCTGGATGTGTCCTAAAACACCACATCATCTCTTTCGAGAATTCTTCTAAGGAAATAGAATAGTAAAAAACAATCAAGGAGCCAAATTTAAAAGCATATTTCTTCTCCCTTGTCATCTTCAAGTTCTCAAACAACTGTTGTCAGAGAAGTTCACATAAATCATAATCTACACTATTAGCTTCCATGTCATAACTAGTGTATATTGTTGTAGTAGATACAAAGTTCTCTCTATTCGTGAAGTAGATCTTGTGTTCGATCATTATTGCATCATATTTCCTAGTAGGATTGGTGATAGGCTTTGTAGCAAGAGCCCTCTTGTCATATGTAGCACAAGTGAGTTCCATCACCACTTCATTCTTCACAGATTTCAACATGGGTACCAGTCCGGTGTCACAGAGCCCAGTAATAGCCTTAATTGCTTCCTTGGTTATAAGATGAGGTCTGTCAATCCACAAGAATTTGTCATGCATTCTACTGAGAGCTAGTTTTACATAATTATCATCAACAGTGGAGCTGAAATTAGGAAAGTAATTCCATCGATAAATTTTTTTGCAACAATATTTGAATACTTGGGTTTTACCAAGAAATCATCCCCAGTGAGCTCATTCTGCCATATGTCTATCAACTTTTTGTGATTGTATTCCTCAATCTTAACACAAATATACATTCTAGTGTCTTTATTAGGCATAACTCCATGAGGAATTGGTGAGAAGGCACCTAGAGGGTTGTCTTCGAAAATCTTCATAGAATATTTCTTATAGGATGGTCTAGGTCTTTCTGACACATTAACGACTACAATAGTTTCCATTTTCACAATTCAAGCTCAAATGATTTCAAAAAGATGATTCCCACAAACTGACAACAACATAGAAAAGCAAAATACCTTTTTCCTTCACGAAAAACCAAAACTAGGGTTTGCACAACTCACTATTCAAATCACCTCAAGAATGCTCCAAATCGCTCTCCAATTTCTTTACATGCATAAGTGATCAAAATTCCTTACAAAATCACTTTATAAAACAATGATATTCCCTAATTCGTATTAAATGTGGCAGATTTCAAAAAACCCTCCTTCACTACATTGAAAAACCCTAATTTGCTTCGCAAATGATCATGCTTGTATATTTTCTTTCGGTTCCTTTTGCATAACCTTTGTCTATCCATTCCTTACAACATATCTTCATGCCAAATACTGACATGCCAAATATCCAAGGAGTTTGAACAATTTTCTATTAATGCTCCCCTTAAGACCATGCTAGGTTTAATTACTGGAGGAATTATCTGCATCGAATGGGGGCATAGACACATCTTATGTTTCTGTCTCTTCTTTCTTCTTCCAAATCTTGTTCATTTCTTACTTAACCTCATTTTTCTTAACCAGATCAGATTGCTTTCTCTTTTTACTTTTGCATACTCTTGAAATGTGTCCCGATTTGTTGCAGTTGTAGAAAACAACATTTTTCTAATTTGTTTTATCTTCATTAACTCTTGAATTGCACTGATTTTCTTTGTGTCTAAACTTATTACATGTATAGAAGTAGCTAGCAAATGATTGATTCATTCTACCTCCATTAAACCAATTCATCATCTGAGTTCGCATTCACTAGCTCTATGTCCAACTTTCTTGCATGCAAAACATTGTCCGAAGAAGGGAATAGTATACTGATTTATTCTACTTTTGCACTTTGTTTCCCTATGACCAAATTTATTGCATGAAAAGAAAACACCATTGAAATATGGGTACCTTTGAGCATTTCGTTGTCTGATAGGCGGTCTAGAAAAATTTCTTGGATTTCTTGTCTGTTTTCCTTTTTTTTGAGTCTTCTGATTATCCACTGTGTTTGAGGTCTATACATCCTTAGAGATTTCACCTACTTCTATTCCCAAACCAACTTTTCCTTTAGAGGTTTTTTGTCCTACAATCAACTCATCAAGCTTTGTGGAGCTTGTCTTGAAATTATCTTCACGAGTTTTTCTTTCTCTAGATCCACTTTTAGGTTTACCACTTCTTGTTCAAGTCTTGTGCATTCATCGGTCTTGCTTTGCACCACTGTATTCATACAATCTTCAATTCTCTTCTTTTCCTCCACTTGCAACTTCAATCCGGTAACCTCTTCATTTGCTTGTTTTAATTGCTCACTCACTTCTCTATGTCTTTATTTGAATTTCTTCAATTGCTCTTTCAATTTCTGGATGCATTCATTTGCATCATCAAGACTTTCTTTCAAATCTCTATTTTCACTTTCAGCCTTGTCAAGATCTTCAAGAGCAGCCCGAAGTTCTTCTTTATCATCCATTTGTTCAATCTTCAAGATCTTCCTCAAGTTGTTAGGCTTCTTCAGAGGAACCATGCTCTGATACCAATTGTTGAATACCCAAGATACTAAGAGGGGGGTGAATCAGTATCTTCTTAAACTTATTGAACAAACACCATCCAATTACTCTAATGCATATAACAGTAAATATAAGCAAGAGCATTAACAAAACATGAAAGCACACAACACATGAACAACAAGATTTTTACGTGGAAAACCCAAAATGGGAAAAACCACAATTAGGGTTAGCTCACAATATAGTATAACCGGTTATAAGATATTACAAAAGGGTGGCTCACTGCCTAGACTCACTATCCAAAATGGGGGGCTAACTGCCTACAAAAGATACAGTAACAAAATAGCTTACAACCAAAAAATGAACTGATAAAGTTACACCTAACAAGTGTTGATTCAATTCTTTTGATGCTCAATAAACTAACTTTACACACTTCATCATCTTCTATCTTTACACATTTCAATTCATACTTCACACCAACAATCTCAAAACTATCCAATACATATAGTTGATTCATTTGCAAGCATCAATTAGGTTGGCCTAATTAGATGCAACCCTTATTCATCAAAAAGATAATTGTTAGCTTCAAGTATGTACAAAATATTTCTAAAAACAATTCAAGCATGTAGCATGATACAACATGTCGGCATGGACCAAAGATAGGTCACACATACATCTGCAATACAAAGATTAATCCATTACAACATCAATTATACATTAGGTCAGCCAGAGATAGACCTAATAGAAAAAATAAACAATAGAGTAATGCCAACTCGCCATACGAGCACCTATGCACATGATATTCTGAATTTACAAGCTTCCAACATCCAAAATCCATTTCCCAAAACCGTAAGCAAAGATAATCATTAGTAGAGGATTGCAGACCAAAATACCAAAGGATAATGACTGCATATTAGTTCAGAATATCAGATCAAACTTGAAGTTGAACTTGCAATTGTAGCTCATATAACATGGTGGCATCAATGACTTGTAACACAAAATATGTATAATAAGATGTTCTTCTTCATTCATCCAACAATGTGTAGACATAATCTCCTCTCAAACTGCAAAGCCCACAACACCTCCAGAAATGAAACCTAAGAAATATTGAACCAACATTCAACTAAAACATTCTAGTACAACCTTCTAGATTACTTCTATTATAATGAATAGATGAATGCATGATATTGCAAGAATACACATAACTCTTAATATACAACATACGTCTAGACCAAAAACACTCCAATATAGATAGTAACATATCTTTTTGTAAATATCTGCAACTCAAAATTATATGATAGTATAGTTACCAACATAGAAAGGTATCACATTGAATTCCTGAAAGATATTTCCACCTCTAACCATATATTCTTTCAAATCAATGACAACCTCTGTGTTAGGAAGCTAAGGTACCGAAACAACTTCCCACACTAATCTTGAGAGGAGCATAATGCAAAACTTTATAGATCTTTAACAATTATAGAAACTTAAACATAAAGAAATATAAATATCATGCATACCACAACACCGTGATTTACATGGGGAAAACCCTTTTAGGAGAAAAAACCCACACTCCAAAATTCGCCCAATATATTATTCACAAATCACAAAGATTACAATATACTTGATGAGAAAGATTCTCATAGGAGTATCACCAACCAGAGATCTAGAGGAAACATGATTGCTATCAAACTCTCAGAATACATCATAATACACAGTCGTAATACAATGCCCTCATAAAATAGGTTTTCCTTCTAGGGCAAGTCAAGCCAACAAAATTTTGACCATCAAATCTGAGACCTAATGATGAATGGTCTAGATTTACAATAATAAAATATAAATAAAAATTTCCTTTCAAGGGTATTTCTCCTGAGCCCTTGTCGGGCATGTGGCCCTCGAACCCCTGGGGAATGATCCCCTTTGACCTATCGCAGAGGGGAACCCACTTGTTCGCCCCCCGTCACTAACATATCAATAGTACCTTATGTAATTGCAAGGTTGAGATACATTTTCCCAACAAATCTCCCACTTGTCGAACACCTTACAAAAGAAATGGGAGGGTGTATAAACATCATCTCTTGATTGCTAGGGGTTGGAAGGCCTAGTGAATCTTAACACCATCTGAAATTCTCTGCACTCATGGGCTTAGTTAAAGAATCAACAACATGCATCAAAGTCTCTATCTTAACCAACTTCACCTTGCCATCTTTGACCATATCTCTAATAAAATGATATTGTACATCAATGTGCTTGGTCTTGGCATGAAAAGTTAGGTTCTTAGCTAGACATATCGCATACTGACTATCACAATAAATTGTCATTGTACCTTGTTTTATTCTAATATCTAAAAATGGTCTCTTAAGCCAAATGGATTATTTACAAGCATGATTAGTTGCCATATACTTAGCTTCAATAGTGGACAAAGAAACCATAGCTAGTTGCTTACTCATCCAACTAATTGTACCACCAAATAAAGTAAACACATAAGTACTGATGGATCATCTACTTTCAACATCACCTGCCTAGTCTGAATCCAAATAACCACATGTGAATATCAAGGGAAATCTTATCTTCAATCATATTAATACGATAACATAAGGAATATTTTGAGGTACTGCACAAATATCTGAAGACTGTTTTAATATATCTCAATGAACTATACCAAGATTAAACATATATCTGGAAATAAATCCCACTTCTTGGGAAATGTCTGGTCTTGTAAACACTATAGATTACATCAAACTTCCAACTGCACTCTGGTAAGGTACTTTGCTCATGTCTTCTATCTCTTATAGGGATGTTGGAAAATCTGAAATAACTTACTTTTTTCTAGTTGAAACAAGAACACACAATGGTCTACAATCTTGCATTTCAAACCTTTGTAAAAATGAATTGGCATACTTACTTTGGCCAAGCCATAACTTTCTATTTACTCTATCTCTTTTGATTTCCATCCCAAGAATGTTTTAGCTTCACCAAGATCTTTCATTTCAAATTTAGCAGCAAGTTGAGATTCTAGTTCTGAAATCATACCTTTCCCTCTACCAATAAATAACATATTATCAACATATAATGTAATAAATAGGAAATGATCACCATAAATTTTATAATAAACATAATGATCTGATTTAGAATGCTCAAATCCTAAACTCAACACATATGTATCAAATTTTTGGTACTACATGCTAGGACTCTGTTTTAGGCCATACAAATATTTCTTCAATCTACAAACCAATTTACTTTTACCTTTCACCATGTAGTGCTCTGGCTATGTCATATAAATATCCTCCTCCAAGTCACCATGAAGGAAAGTAGTTTTCACATCTATTTTCTCAACCTCTAAATCATAGGCAACATCAATAGAAAGCAAGAATCTAATGGATGCCATTTTTGAAATAGGAGAAAATATCTTACCATAATCAACACCCTAAACTTGAGAGTAACCATTTTCAACCAGCCTTGCCTTGTACTTCTGAATACCTCCATCTAAACCAATATTTTTTTTGAACACCCATTTGCAATCAATAAGTTTTCTTCCTTCGAGAAATGGTACAAGATCCCATGTATCATTCTTTTTCAAATCTGTCATTTCTTCATCTGTAGCAATCTTCTAGGATTCTACATCATTCATACCTAATGCCTCTTCTACCGTTTTGGGTTCACCCATATTGGTATTCAAAACAAAATACATCTCCAATCATCAGGTGAATACCTTTCAGGTGGTTTTTATGCCTTGTAGACCTACAAACAAGTTGAGTTGGAGGTTCTTCCTCCTCTTCTAAAAATTTAAAGCAAGATGAGCTCTCCTCTACTTCTTGTCTATCCATGGGCCTTGATTCAAATTTCTCGGGTGTAAAAGGAAGTTGAATCACATATTCCTAGTTACTTTGTTTTAGCTGCAATGTAACAAAAGAAGGCATAGTTTCTCTAAAAATAACATTTCTACTATATACTACCTTCTGTGTAACATGATCCCAAAGCTTGTATCCTTTCACACCATAATTGTATCTTATGAATATATATTTTGTATCCTTATTCTCCAACTTTGTTCACTTCTCCTTTGGCACATGTGCATATGCCTCGCAACCAAAAACTCTAATATGTCTTAATGAAGGATTGTGGCCCGACCATGCCTCTATAGGTGTCTTATCAACACGAGATGGTGTAGGAGACTTGTTAATCAGGTAACAAGTAGTGGCAACAACTTCATCCCAAAACCTTTGTTTTCTTTTATCTATGAATACCACAATCTTTATAGTATCTATTAAAATAAGTAGATAAAAAATCATCGCCATTATCATTCCTCAAACATTTTATTCTCCTTCCAATATACAACTCAACTATTGCTTTAAATTCTTTAAATCGATTGAAAACTTCAAACCTACCCTTCAAAAAATATATCCATGTCCTTCTACTATAATCATCAATAAATGAAACATAATATGTGGATTTACTAATTGAAGGAACATCTACATGACCAAACACATCAGAATGAATAAGATCAAATACACCACAAGATTTATGAGAACTCAAGTAAAAATGAGTGTAGTTTTATTTTCCATAAATGTAATGCTCACAAAAATCAAATTCAAGATTACAATCAGACAACCCTTCAACAAGGTTTTTATTTTTCAAGGTCTACAAATCTTTTTCTCCAATGTAGCCAAGTCTCTAGTTCCATAACATCTATGTTTTCTCTGTGGGTAACTTTGATTCAGAAGAAAGAGCACCCTTGGGTACCCATAAGCCATGACCATCTATTGAAGGTGAAACCCTCACCTCTTCCATAGACTTGATTTTCACATAAGTACTATTTCACTCAATAGTGCATGCATGAAGCTTATAAAATGTTCCATATATGATGCCTCTAGCAATCACCATAGCACCTCTAATCATCTTACATCTTGTATCAAAAAATACTACCTGCACACCTGCATCTATTAGTTTTTTTTCGCATATAGATTCTAGTGTTGTCATTGAGTGCAACTGAAGTCATTATTTTGGTCCACAGATTAGAATTTTCTCATACCGGCAAGTAAAGTAGTAAACAAAGTATTACCGGTAGAAAGAATGAAGAACAGGGTATCCGGTCAGTATGTCAATCTGTATGCTTCACCAGATCATCATTTTGAGTTGTGGATCCCCGAGATAGATTGTTATGCATCTATGTTATCTTATTCTTAATTTTTGTGTTGTTGCATTAATCGGTGTACGAGTTAGGAGATCCGACAGGATGATTTTCTATTTATTAACTCATTGGTGGCTAACTTAATGAGTGTAGTGTGTCACGGATGTATAAGGGACAATTGTTTAAATGTTTCTATGTTCGAGAATTTTGTTTTGGGTCCTAGCTATGTCGTGGATAACTCTGGTGGGTGCACATCATAAATTGTTCATGATTTGAGCTGACATATGGAGAATATTTGTATTTTATTTGAAGTTGACATATAGCAATTGAATTCTTGTTAGCAGATATATATGCGAGTTCAAGTAATTCATTTTGAGGTGTGAGTGTGTGTATAGAGAAGAGTAGATGTGTGTGAAAATATCAGAAGATCAGTTGAGTGAATTTTCCTTGTGCAAAAGAGGATTTTTTGAAGCGAATTAAGGCAGAGTAGAGCTAAGTGCAAAGTCTGATAGAAGGTCTAAAATTTGATACATGAGCTTCACCGAAACTAAAACCAGACATTTGTAGATTCTATCTTCTCAATTCAAATTTTTGTTGTAATCACAAATACTTTTGTAAGGTAGTGAGCCTTCCTCATTTTGAGCAGTGAGCTCTAGGTAGTGTGCCTGAATGCATGCACATTCCCCTTTTCTTCATACTTTTAACAGAGTATAAATTGTGGATTAATCTCCACCATGGTTATTCCCCTAACAGGGTTTCCACATAAATCTTGGCATTATGGTGTTTTGATTGTTTCCTTCATGTGCTTGCATCTTTACTTTTGTTTAAATGTTGTGAATGGTTTAACATTTGGATTGAAATTTAAATTTTGTTGAACACTGATTCACACCCCCTCTTAGTGTTCCTTAAGTCCAACAATTGGTATCAGAGCAAGGTTCATCTGTAGAAATTTTAACAACTTGAGGTGGATCTTGGATTACAATGGACTCTAGTGGTCTTCAACAATAGCTTATGGTGGCACTTGATGATCTTGATTAGTCTAAAGCAAAAGTCATGGAATTAAAAGAAAATCTTGTGGATGCCAAAAAAATCATTCAATCATTGAAGGATAAAATCAATGAGTCAAGAGAAAAGAGGAAGGAACTTTGTGATCAGCTGAAGCAGAAAGAAAATAAAAGTTTGGAAGATGTCCACTTGAATCAAACCCTAAAAGAAATAACTGAAGAATGTGAAGACTTGCTAGGAATAATGCTACTCTAAAGCTTGAGATGGAATCTGTGGCGATGAAGCTAAGGAGATTGAAGAAAAGAAGAAGAATGAGGAGAATCTGGCCCAGTCCTTAAAAGAAAAATCTGAGGAATGTAGCAGAGTTAAGAGTGGATTCATTCAGCTGGAGATTGAATTGCAACAGTCCAAGAATAATGAACAAGAGCTTGAAAGATAGATAGTTATTCTTAGAGATGAACTCACTACTGCAAATGAATACAAGAAGAAGTTTAGGATCAGTTTTGCTAAGCTTGATGAGCTGACTAAAGGACAGAAGGATGCAAATGATAGGCGAGGTCTTGGCTATGAGAAAGGAGAAAGCTCTGGATCTAAACACAAGGATTCCAGACAAAGAAATCAGATGAACAAAGGAAAAAGATATCTAGTAAGACAACCCAATGCTCAAAATTTTAATGGTTACTGCTTTGCTTGTAATAAATTTTGTCATATGGCTTCTTAGTGTAGAAGTAAAATAAATTCAAGCAGTCCATCATTTCCCGATCAATGTTTTAGTTGCAATAAGTTTGGTCATAAGTAAATTGAATGCAAAAGTATGTCTATCAGTCTAAGGAATGTTAAATGCTATACCTGTGGAAGATTTTGGCATGTTGCTAATCAATACAGATCAAAGGGAAATCAATGGAAAGAATAGTCTAGAGAAAGAAATATCGTGTGCTACAACTGTAATGGATTTTGTCACATTGCAAGATCCTACATAAACAAAAACATGGATAGAAGAGGTCCGATATACGAAGGAAGAATTTCACAGAAAGATGATAAAGGAAAAGGGAAAGTGATTGTGTAAGAAATAAGAGATCAGTTGAAGAAAACATGGGTGAAGAAGAGTGAATCTGATGAAGGAAATAAGCCCACACTGGAAGCAGGCTCCAGTAATTCCTTCGAAAATTGATCTAAGGCCATCGGCCTAGTGGGAGTTTTTCAAGAAAAATTCTTTGTCCCCCTATCGGTAGTCGGCACCATAATGTAGGTAATTCTCATTAGTTGTTCTATTAGTCTACAAATGTATCTATGATCACTTGTGTAGAAATTTGTGATCTAGAAGGTTCACAAATGGATTCTTCTCTTGTTGTCTAAGAAAACAGAGTAACCGGAACTCCCAGGGAAAAAAATTTAATGTAGAAAAAGGTTAGGTGCGTGAGTTATAAAAGGGTATTTGGAACCCTCACTTGTCATCTTGCATTGAAGAAGAATAGAAGGAGAACCTTTGCAGCAAAATTTTGAAGGAATCAAGTCAATTCGGCGACAAATTCATCAAGTATTTTAGTTGCTTGTAGCATTCTTGGTAAATTTTGTGCTCAGTAGAAAAACTTGTTCAGTATGGAAAGAATAATGAAGCAAATCAAAGGAATTGTGAATTTGGATGAATATAGCAGTAGAAAGATCAAGGATGTGAGAAATTTGTTGCCAGTCGATGAATTGAGGTGGCTTGAATGTGTGAAACATAAAAGTTTGGACATTTGGAATGAGTTTCCTTATTTTTTCAACATGGAAGTTGTTAGGTTTATCCTGAACAGATTAAATAATGACATTCTAATTTTGGATAAACCCTATCTCATTTTGAAAGAAGTGATTAGGAATTTAACTGGATTATGCAATGTTAGGGATATTCCAAAAAAGAATTCGATTCAGAACAGAGAATTCAAAACCCTAACTGAAGTAATAGGAGATCAAAGGGCTCTAGTAATTTCGACAATCAAAGATCCAATAACAAGGTAAATTGCTCATGGAATTTCATATAGAATTTTCTTCAAAAACAGGGAAGGCGCAACCTCGGCAGGTGCAGTTTACATTTCTCATAAAATGATAATGGTGGATCAAGACTTCAACCTGTGTAGTTTGCTAAAAGAACAATTGATGGAGAATTTGCAACTGACAATGGAAGCAGATTACCCCTCCAGGTTTGGTACTTTGTCATATGTATCATGATGTATTTTTTGAATCACTTGCCTCAAAATGATAATGTGGTATGGAAGGAGAATGAACCGATTTGTAAGCAAATTTTTGAACATTCTAATACTTTGGCAAATTGTGAGAAAGAGTAAATTTCTTTAAAGAGCTACTAAGGAAGTTTGGAGAAACTAGCATTTCCATTTCGGTAAAAACACTTGAAGTTGGATCCTCTTCCGGTGAGATGGAGAGGAATCAAAAAAGAGCTCTAGAGTTTGTTGATGACACTCCTCTGGCACACAAGTCTCCAAAACTTGAAGGAAAAGGAAAAGAACAAGAAATTGTGGATATACCAGATGAAGATTCTGATGAGTACACTCCAAGGGATGAACCAAAATTAGTTGAATTGGATGTAATAATGGCAAAAGAAAGCGAACAAGAAGGTGCTTTATTCAAAGAAAAGATACTATAGATTGTTCAAGAGAAAGATGGAATGCAAAATATTGTTGATATTTGGTTAGAAAGACCCTCATATGAGCAGGATCTAATTGAGAGCACTCTAGGCAGTTATTTTGTGCACAATAACATTGGATTGGAAAGTCTACAGAATGTGCTCCCTAAAGAGATGATTGAATGTATCAAGGAAACTATGGCCTTTGAGTCTCAAGACAAGAAAGAGGAAGAAATAATTCTACATTTGAAGGAGAATTTCAAGCTATCTCTCACCAAATTAAAAATACAAATGAATGTGTTGAGGTAGTGCATAAACTCAACAAATAACATCTACAACTATTGTCTTCACTGACCTCATGTAGTTGGGAAATACAAAGATAAGCTAGAGCAGATTGAAAGTGATTTAAATAAAATTGCTCAGGATTATATCAAGTTTCAGGACCAGGATGGTGTAGTGAAGAAAAGGATTCATGAGTTACAGTCTGAGCATACAAAAGTTCACTTTACCAGAAACACCCTTGTGGAAACTTTTTGGAAAGTTAAGGATTTAACTGAATGCAGATTGGAGCAGCTAATTGAGGTTCTGAGGAAAGGAGAGAAGTTAGAAGAAGTGATTAAAATTATGGAATCCCTCATACAGATTATCAACCGAACATCAAAAAACAACAGCTTGATCTTAATCATCGGAATTACAATAGAAGCTTGGAAGAAGTTTCTTCCAGAAATGAAAGATAAGTACAAGATAATTTTCTGACTGCGCAACAATTGTAATTCTTCAAATTTTTGATCAAATTTTTGAGTTAGCAAGAAGGGAGACCCAAATATTTTTTTCATTGATGTCAAAGGGGGAGAGAGTGTAGTGAAAAATTCCTTGACAGTCAAAGGGGGAGCAGTGTTTTGAAATTTTGAGTTTTGGCAGTGTATCTCTGGTTTCGACACTTAGTCATTTTTCACTAAGTGTTGCCATCAATGCCAAAGGGGGAGATTGTTGGAATATGGCTTCTAGTGTTGTCAGTTATGACAACTAAAGTCATTATTCTGGTCTGCGGATCAAATTTCTCATACTGGTAGGAAAAGTAGTAAACAAAGTATTACCGACAGAAAGAATGAAGAATAGGGTATCTGGTCAGTATGTCGATCTGTATGCTTCACTAGATCATCATTTTGAGTTTTGGATCCCTGGGATAGACTGTTATGCATCTATGTTATCTTATTGTTAAGTTTTGTGTTGTTGTATTAATCGATCTACAAGTTAGGAGACCTGACAGGATGATTTTCTTTTTATTAACTCATTGGTGGTCGACTTAATGAGTGTAGCATGTCACAAATGTATAAGGGATAAATTTTTAAATGTTTCTATGTTTGAGCATTTTCTTTTGGGTCCTAGCTATGTCGTGGTCGACTATGGTGGGTGCACATTATAAATTGTTCATGATTTGAGCCAACATATGGAGAATATTTGTATTTTATTTGAAGCTGACATATAGCAATTGAATTCTTGCTAGCGGATATATATGCGAGTTCGTGTAATTTATTTTGAGGTGTGAGTGTGTGTATAGAGTAGAGAAGATGTGTCTGTGAATATCAGAAGATCAGTTGAGTGAATTTTTCTTGTGCATAAGAGGATTTTGTGAAGCGAATTAAGGCAAAGCAAAGCTAAGTACAGAGTCTGACAGAAGGTCCAGAATTTGATACATGAGCTTCACCGGAACTGAAACTAGGAATTTATAGATGCTTTCTTCTCATTTTAACTTTTTGTTGTAATCACAAACACTTTTTTAAGGTAGCAAGCCTTCCTTATTTTGAGCAGTAAGCTCTAGGCAGTGTACCTGAATGCATGCACATTCCCCTTTTCTTCATACTTTTAACAGAGTATAAATTGTGGATTAATCTCCACCATGGTTTTTCTCCTAACGGGGTTTCCACGTAAATATTGGTGTTATGGTGTTTTGATTGTTTCATTCATGTGATTGCATCTTTACTTCTGTTTAAATGCTATGAATGGTTTAACATCTGGATTGAAATTTAAATTTTGCTGAACATTGATTCACCCCCCCTCTCAGTGTTCCTTGAGCCCAACAGTTTTCTCACAGATAATTTTTTTTGTGCTAATCTAGGGATGTGCAATGCAACATTAATCCTTTTTATTCCAACATCGAGAAAATTGATTTTAACTTTATCGTGACCAACAATATTTAAATACGAATCATCACCCAAGTACACCTTATTGTTGGAAGCAAGGGAAAGACTATTGGAAGTTTGTCATTGTTGATACTATTTTGGAAACATGAGCATGAGGTGCATATATTGTATGATCTAGTTTTGTCATTGATTTCAAAATTGTTATGATCATTCTAGCATGGATCATAAGCATTCTTGAAGACATTTGGATAGAACAAGTTGATCTGAAAAATATGGTTATACAAGAATTTGGCTAAGTATTCCTTCTGATAATATTGTGGTTCGGTGTGTTATTTTTTGGGTCTGCACTCCACTACAAGTTGAGATATCACTCTACAATTCTAACTATAGTTTTGAGATCATCAGATGCATCTACATTCAATATTTTGTGACATTTTGTGAAGTATTTTGAAAGATATGAATAACAGAGTTCAACCGTGTATGTTGCAGTTACGCCTTGTACAATGTATAAGTGTGGGAGATTCTACATTTCTTCGTGGATAATTATTTTGTTTTGCAATGATGAGGATAAGCTATTAGATGTCAACTAAGTGGGAATTCAAAGAAAGATCGGGTTTTTAAGGCATTTACATGGCGAACTGTATGTACATCTGAAGGTTTTGTGTTGAGGTCTTATTTTGGGCTGATCTAACATGTTTGATGCTTTGTGGAGGACAAGCAAGTAACTTTATCTTATGTGGAATCTATATTAGGTCCATCTCGACCTATCTCAAGGTGATTTAAATTTTGAATTATGGTATGAGATTTGGATTAAAAAAATTTGAGGATGACATGTTTAATTTTGTGTGTTACTTCTAATTAAGGTTGACCTAATTGAAGTTACACTTGATATGGATATATATAAGAGATTAACTTCAAAGTTTTGGATGATGAAGGGATAGAGTGAGTAGATTATATGTGATTAATGAAATACATATGACATGTATGGTATTCTACCTACATGTGTGTGATGTGAGCATAATCAAAGTTGATTAGTTTGTGAGCAGAGCAGAGCAGAGCATTGATTCAGATCTGTGTGAAAATTATTTTTTATGCCTCATTAGAACTGTAATCTAGCATATGATAAATGCTACTATATAAATTCAAATAGGCTGTGTAGCCACCCCTTTTTTCTTCTTTCTCATTCTCTGTGAGTAGTGAGCTCACTTGGCAATGAGCCTTTCTATAATATACTATATCCAAATATAATATATTGTGAGCTAACCCTCACTGTGGTTTTTTTGTTTTTGGGTTTTCCATGTAAAAATATTGGTGTTCATGTGTCATGTGATTTTGTGTATTTTTTCATGCTTTCATTCATCATTGCAGTTAATGTATGTTGGTAATTGGATGGCTTATGTTTGATTGGTTTAAAGGAATATTGATTCACCCCCCCTCTCAGTATTTCAAGTGTTCAACAATTGGTATTCGAGCTTGGATCCATGGAAGGAGCTTGACTGCTTTGGGAAGATCTTGGAGTTTGAACACATGGCTAATAGAAAGTATCCTATTCCTCTAGAAGAGATTCTTGCTATTGAATACATAAAAAAAGACTGTATGATTAACAAAGAAGAACTCAAAGTTTCTCTTGAAGATCTTAACAAAGTTGAAGATGAAAATAGAGATCTGAAGGAAAATCTTAAAGAGGAAAATGAGTGCATCAAATAACTAAGAGAGCATATCAGGAAATTTAGAGAAAGGCATAAGGAATTAAATGAACAATTGAAACAAGCAAATGAGAACATCACCAGATTGAAAGTGCAAGTGGAAGAAAAGAAAAAGATTGAGGAATTTCTAAGTGCAATGGTGGAAGGAAAATCTAATGAATGCATGAGGCTTGAACAAGAAGTGGTAAATCTGAGATTAGATTTGGAGAAGAAAAGAAGTCATGAAGATAGATTTAAGACAAGCTCTACAATGATTGACGAGTTAATTGGAGGATAGAAAACATCAAAAGATAAAGGTGGTCTAGGAATTGAAAAAGGAGAAAGCTCAAAAGAAAATCAAAATGCAAAGAAGAATAAAGACAGTAAGAACAATGGTATGCTCTCAAATCAAGGAAACAATGCTAGAAGACATCCTATCAGACAACCAAATGCTCAAAGGTACCCATCTTTCAATGATATTAATAAATTTGGACATAAAGAAAATGAATATAGAAGCAGAATGAATTAAAATGTTCCATCTTTTACTGGTCAATGCTTTACATGCAAGAAATTTGTACATAGAGCAAGTGAATGCAAAAGTCAAATGATGAATGTATATAAAAATGATAGAATGATTCATTCTTTCAATGGATATTGTTATACATGCTATGGATTTGGACACAAGGATAACTAATGAAAATCCAAAATGAATGAAAGGAAAATGCTCAAATGAATATCATATGCAACAATTATAGAAGAACAACACATATTGCAAAAAAATTCAAAAGCAGAAACACAAGGAAGGACAATCTGATAAAGAAGAATAAACCAATCAAAAAGATTGATCTAGATGAAGTAAAGAAGGAAACGTAAAAGATTTGGAGAAATAAAGAAGAGACTGAGGATAAGGGAGAGTCTATACTAATCTCTAGTGTAGATGTTTCCTTCGATAACTAAGCCTAGAGCTATGGATTAGGGGGAGCTTTAATGAATATCCTTTGTCCCCTACTAGAAAAGAGGTGCTTGAAATATAGCACAAAGATACGTCATTGAGAATGAAATTCTTAATTTGTGGAAGAAAATTGCGGAAGAAAATATACTAATGTGGCATTTTGCGGAGCTTGGAAAGTTGACTGTGCATATAAGGTTTTAGGGTTATTAGCTTTGTGTTTCTAGAATTTATTGTTGAAATGGGTCAAATTAGAGAGTTAAATAGCATATTTGATAAGAAAAATTCATTTCATTGAATGTGCTTGAAGAAGTGTAGAGGAGAAAGAAGTGATTTTTAAGGGTCTGAAGTATCTCCAAGTTGTAGAATTTCAAAACCCTACTTTTTCAAGCAAGAGAAAAAGGTATTTAGCAATTCTTGCACATTCTAACTTTTTGGAATTATCAGTTAAAGGCAATTTGAATGCAATGGAGACACCAAAAGTTGTATATTTTTCTCAAAGACTGCAACCCAAATTTAAAAGATATTCTGCCAAAGTTTTAGAAGATGGTTCCCTAGGCGCATTTTCGTATATACCTCTTGGGATTCTACCTAATAAAGATATTATGGCTTATATTCATGGAAATATGGAAGAACAACCCTACAAAAAATTATTCAATCTATGGGTAGATGAGTTAGTTGGAGAATACTACACCTTGAAACTAGAATACAATATACTGACTGAGAAGAAATTAGATGTGTGACACTGGTTTCCAAACTTTAGCTATGAAAAGAAGTGCATTGGAATAGTATTAAGTAGAATTCACGATTAGTTTATGTGGATTGGTGGCACTCACATGATTACCAAGGAAGTGATTAGAGAAATCACTAGTTTATGGTCCATCATACCGATTCTAGTCTAGAAATTTTCCAAGAACAAAGACATAATGTTGAAAATGGGCACTACAATAAACCCTATTAGAAATATGACAATTCAATACACAACTATGGTTATTGGACATATGGTTTATGGAGACAATTCAGTCTCTATCATCACAATTCATGTGGTAGTGGATATGATTGAGAACAATGGTGAATATGACCTCTGTGAATTTCTTTGGCAACAATTGATGGAGAACCTGAAGGAAATTAAGAAGAAAAAGTATGTATTCAGGTATGACACATTGGTTGTATGTTTGGTTTTTTATTTTATGAAGGAAGTTCTGATAGTTGGAAAGGTTAATTGGTTGAGTGAAAAGCTTGTTTCTCATCAAATAATAGACTACTTGAGTAATATTGGAGATATAGATGCTCAGGGTGATTCCTTTGCAATATTCTTTACAATTTTCAAAGAAGAATGAACATGAGATAGATAATTCTGAGAGATGTTGTAAGAAAATACATGAATGGCATTACCTTTTTTCTCTCTACTGATTATTGAATAATGGAAGTAGTTGAACCCAGAACTATTTGGGTCTGAGAGCTTGGCTATTAAGTGACATAAGAAGTAGCTATTGGTTGTGCTGAAGTGTTGCTAAATAGTCCCAAGGATCCTAGTAGACCAAGGTATGGAAACTATACAGAAAATACAATGGAATTTTCTTAGCAATTTAAGAAATCATAGATAAAAAAGCAGGTTGATGCTGAGGTAGAATCATATTCCAAAGAGTTTGGAATCTCAAAAGACAAAGTTAGAATAGCTATAAAGAGAGCTAGAGATGACACGAGTATAGAAGAAACCTCCAATAGGTCTAGGATATTAGTTATTGCATCTCTACTTGTAGCTGGTAAAATAAGGAAATCCATAGGTGGTCCTTTTATAAGGGAGAAATCCCCTCCGATAGTCCATGCCATCAGAGTATAAGAACAAAAAATTGTAAGAAGAATCAAGCATAAATCCATAAGGAAAAAGGAAACTGGTATCACTGTGACCTCTAAAGAAGATTTAAATGTTGAAGGAGATATGCATATAGATGATTCTCAACATGAGCATGGGATTAGTGAATTTTTTAATACAACACAAGCTAATGGAGATCATCAAAGAATATGCCTCTAGACTAAGAGAACAAGTTGAAACAGAAGTTGAAGCATGGCTTGTAGAAAAGAAGTTATTGGACATTACAGAGAAGTGTGCATCTACACACAACAAAGTGGAAGAGAGTTTGAAGGATGTTCATGCCTACGAAGAGGAATCAATGAACCTATTTATGTTTTTATATTAAGTGGATTGATCTCACACAAAGCATAAAGGATGCTATGACTACAATTGAGACACAAATAAGTTGTGCATTAAACACTTATGACCCGATACAAGATAGAGATGATTAGACCTGGAATACCCTAGTGACCTTACATGAAGAATACTTTACCTTGTAGATCCAAAAGGAAGAAATAATCAAACAGTTTGAGAAGCTAAGGGACTTGGTTAAAATGAAGCATATACCTGTCTCAAGTGCCCTTGCGAGCACAGATAGGATTTCATAGATAAATCTTAACCCCTATACTCCGGAAGAAGGAAAATAAATCTTGATAAAGCTTGAGTCACAATACAAAATACTTGTAGCAACAAAGAAGGTAGATCCACTTGGCAAGTCATCTTGTAGAAGCTTCAAGGGTCAACATCTTTAGGATGACAATTTTCACTCTTAAGCATTTTTCAAATTTGAAGGTTCTTTTTGCTTATATGTAGAAGGTATAGAATTTTTTGGTTAACTCCCTAAGGGGGAGTTAGTGCACTCTTCTAGTTACTTTTGGTCAGATATATATCTAAGGGGGAGTATACAAAAAAAATTTGTACACCCTTTTGTCATTGATGTCAAAGGGGGAGAGATATTAGGAAAAACATTTAGAGAACACTTGGAGAGATTTTTAGAAAGAATATTGGGAAAGAAATTTGGGGAGAGATATGTGTAAGGGGGGGAGATAGGCTTTTGGAAAATGTTTATGATATGCATGTTTCCATCAATGACAAAGGGGGAGATTGTTGGAAGCAAGGGAAATATTGTTGGAAGTTTGTCATTGTTGATACTGTTTGGCAACATGAGCATGAGGTGCATATATTGTATGATCTAGTGTTTTCATTGATTTAAAAATTGTTATGATAATTCTAACATGGATTGGAAGCATTCTTGAAGACATTTGGACAAAACAAGTTGATCCGAAAAATATGGTTATACAAGAATTTGGCAAAGTATTCCTTCTGACAGTATTGTGGTCCAGTGCATCAATTTTTGGGTCTGCACTCCACCACAAGTTGAGATATCACTCTATAATTCTAAATATAGTTTTGATATCATTAGATACATATACTTTCAATATTTTGTGATATTTTATGAAGTATTATGAAAGATATGAATGACAAAGTTTAGCCTTGTATGTTGTAGTTATTCCTTGTACAATGTATCAGTGTGGGAGATTCTGCATTTCTTTGCATATAATTATTTTGTTCTATGATGATGAGGATAAGCTATTAGATGTCATCTAAGTGGGAATTCAAATAAATATTGATTTTCTAAGTCACACGTGTGGAAAATTGTATGTACAACTAAAGGTTTTGTGTTTAGGTCTTATTTTGGGCCAACCTAACATGTTTGATGCTTTGTGGAGGATAATAAAGTAACTTTATCTTATATGGGATCTATATTAGGTCCATCCTAACCTATCTCAAGGTGATTTAAATTTTGAAATATGGTACGAGCTGTGGATAAAACATTTTTGAGGATGACATGCTTAATTTTGTGTGTTACTTCTAATTAGGTCAACCTAATTGAAGTTACACTTGATATGGATATATATAAGAGATTAACTTCATAGTTTTGGATGATGAAGGGATAGAGTGAGTAGATTGTATGTGAGTAATGGAAGATATATGACATATATGGTATTCTACCTACATGTGTGCAATTCAAACATAATCAGAGTTGAGCAGTTTGTGAGCATGTTAGTAAATAGATTTGTCCTTCGAAAATGAATGAAAGAAAATGACTCAGAATGCCCAGCAAGAAGAACAAATAGTACTAACAACTAAGTCAATTGCAATGATATTTTCAAGTTCTCTCTGTTTATTTTACAAGGCACAACTACCTTCAAATGATTTGCAATGAATAGAACATACTGGGTATGCTTTTCACTAGAAAGCAGAAAAGGTAAACTGACACCTACCCATGACCATGAAATAGATGCGAAGAATTAAATTTAGGATTAAGTGAATGCAAAAAAATGACACAAATTCCATTTACCCAACAACCACAGATGAGAAACAATGAAAAGAAAAGACAACAAATTCCCTTCAACAGACGGGTTGTTTTGAATTCAAAACTTCATCAATAATCACATACATAGTTTGCTACAACAGATAGAACTTTGGAGAATGATTACAAAGGCACAAAGACATATGCAATCAAAAGAGAAAACTAATGAGTGCACAAACCCAAAAATAGTTTCTTTATTCCTCCGAAATATGATTTCAAAGCCTCTCTAATTACATAACAAAACTGTGTGAAAAGAAAATAATACTGCCCCTGCTTCCCTTGTTCCGAGAATAGCAGAAAAAGATCCCCCTTTGTCATATCATGAACCTTTGAATCTGAAAGAAAACCAATAACAACTCCAATTGTCTCATTTAAAACAATTGTTTCTTTAACCATTGCAGACTCATTGATGTCATTGTCTTGCCTTTCATTTGAATTGTTTCCAGTGCCATCATTTTTAGGCCATTTTGTTACTAATATCTGAATCATCCAATGGACATATAAGCTCCTTTGTTTCTCTGATGCTTTTTTTGTTTCATAGTAGATTGAAATGTTCAAAGATACATTGCCATCCTAATTGTATGATTCTCAGAATATGCAAAATACAAGCAATTTTCATCATCCTTTAAAAATAGATGAAGCAGGACACCATAGCTTTGTCATCTCAAATGGACCATCCTCAAAATTTGAAGAACTAACACAATATAAAATCCTTCCATTTGCATTGGATACAATTATGTGATCTTCAGGATCCATACGTGCACAGATCTCACTATGGCCTTTAATGCATTCGAGATAATTCCCAAATGACTTCAATGTGGTGTCGAATGCCTTAACCACAACCCAAGTTTCTTCTATTATAGTGAGCTAGTCTTTATCATATTAACTTGTGCATATGATTTTGATGCCGATGATTTAATATTTGATTGGAAGACCAGCCTTACTATGTTGTATGTATTTTCCAAAGAGAATGATCAAAATCTCTTCATTCGACATGTCAAATTAGCCCATGTTCAAGCTTGTCGATCCCTATAGTGGTTTCATAACTATTATCGGGCCCGATACTAGTTTTAGAACTTCTAAAAATGCCGATAATTTTTCTTTTAAAACATTGGTCTTTGTTTATACCTTTATCACAGCTGGGGCCTACATCGGGCTCATATGTGATTTCAAAAAAAAAAACATTTAGGGTTGAAGGAAGGTTCTAAAATTGTTTGAGAATGCCAAATTTTATTGAAACATTTACCTCATATGCCTTCGGTATTAAACTCCTGTCTTAGCTTGTATCTATAGAGAACATTCTAGTGCTAGTAATGGTTATCAAACCATCAAAGGATGCACTTCCCAAACAAAATCACGTTTAATCCTACTATAGCCGTGATACCCTTGATCAATTGCCAACAAATAAATATTTCCCACAACCATCAAAGCATTCATAGCATAACACTGAATCATTCAAACGAGCATGAAAAATGTCGTAAAGGCTATTACCATCATTACTTTGTATAATATTTCTTATCACTCTTTGAAACAATAGTTTGTATCTTCCAAAGAATCCCTTTTGCATAATATTTAAATTCAATGTTGCAGCCATGAATCTACAGATGCACTGTTTCAAGGAGCTAGATAACAAAGAAAAAGTTCAAAATTTGTCATGCTTAAAATTGGGCTAATAGAGCATAGCAGAGCATTGATTCAGATCTGTGTGAAGATTATTTTTGTGCCTCATTGGAACTCTAATCTAGCATATGGTAGATGCTACTATATTAATTCAAATAGGTTGTGTAGCCATCCCTTCTTTCTTCTTTCTCATTCTCTATGAGTAGTGAGTTCACTTGGACAGTGAGTCCACCTACTAGTGAGCCTTTCTATAATATACTATATCTGAATATAATATATTGTGAGCTAACCCTCACTGTGGTTTTTCCCTTTTTGGTTTTTCCATGTAAAAATATTGGTGTTCATGTGTCATGTGATTTTGTGGATTTTTTCATGCTTTCATTCATCATTGCAGTTAAATGTATGTTGGTAATTGGATGAATTATGTTTAATTAGTTTAAAGGAATACTGATTCACCCCTCGTTTAGCATTTCAGGTGTTCAACACTTACCTCCATCAAATTCTTCATATTTAGAAAACCAATCTCTATTAAAGGTCATATGGAAAGATGCACCTGATTCAATTAACCATACATCATTACCTACATGAGTTTCCAAAGCTGCAATGAATGCATCACCATCTTCCTTCTCAAACTCAAAATCATAATCGAATCTCTTTTGTTTCTTCTTCTTTTCTTATATGCATTTCTTATGAATATGTCTAGGCTTACCATAGTTCCAACAAACAACTTTGGACTTTCTAGGAGATTTGGATCATGCTTCTTCCATGAAAATTCAGGGCCTCCTTCATACTAATGGTACCTTCCTCCTCATCTTTTCAGAAAGAAGAGAACCCACCACATCTTTAGTCTTTAATATAACATAATTACTCCCAATAACCATTACAAGAGAATCACACGAATCAGGCAAGGAACAAATCAAGACCTAAAATTTCTCCTCCTCATCCATTTTAACACCAAATGATTCCAATTGAGCCACCAACATATGGAATGCTTCTAGGTGGTTTGTAATTTGTCCAGCCTCTTCCATTCTCAAGGAATATAATTTATTCCTCAAGAAAATATTGTTCACTAAATATTTGGCTTGATACATCTTACCAAGCTTCTTCCATAGTTTCTGTGTAGAGGTCTCTTCATGGACATTGATTAAGATAGATTCTACCAAGCACAATCTGATTAGACCCTTGGATTTATGGTCCATAACATCTTATTGATTAGCCAAAGTAGGATCTAAAAGCCTTGAAACCTTCTCATCAACAACATTCCATAGATCTTGATCTATCAACATATCTTCCATATTCAACTTCCACATTACAAAATTATTTCTAGAAAATTTATCCACCTCTATTCTCCCTGATGAACTTTCCATCTGAGAATTTGTGCAACAAGATCACAAAGTATGTTTTGTACAATCTCCTACTCAAATTTGGATTAGTTCAAAAAACCCAACAACCCACAACTAAAACCAAAGGTGTTTAGGCTTTGATACCACTTGTCAAAAAGCTAAGGTAGTAGAACAACTTCCTACACTAATCTTGAGAGGAGGATAATACAAAACTTTACAGATCTTTAACTATTACAGAAAATTAAACAGAAATAGGCATAAATGTCATACATACGACAACAAAGTGATTTACACAGACACCCAATATATTATTCACAAATCACAAATATTACAATATACTTGCAGAGAAAGATTCTCATAGGACTGTCACCAACCAAAGATCTAGATGCAGCATGACTACTATAAAACTCTCATAATACATCATAACACAACCATAATACAATTCCCTCATAAAATAGGGTTTCCTTCTATAGCAAGTCAAGCCAACAAAATATCAATCATTATATTTGAGACCTAATGATGAATGGTCCATATTTACAATAATAAAATATAAATAAAATTTTCCTTTTGGGGGCCCTACCCCCAAGCCCCTACCGGGGCACACAGCCCCCGAACCCCTACTAGGGGGATGATCCCCCTAAACCCCTTGTGGGGGGAATCCCCCAACACCCACCATTGTTGATATGTATTAATAGTATCTTATTTAATTACAAGATTGAGACACATTTTTCAAACACTCTATTCAATAATTTCCCCTTTATAATTGATCACAAACAAAAAAATGGTGGGCCACCCATAAAACTGGCCAACCACACATGAAGACAAGTCTCCCTTTAGCATATATATTATTTTTATTTCCACTTTCTCCCCCTTTGACATCAATGGTAAAGATAAACAATCAATTTCTTTTATCCCCATATAAACTCATCCTTGAAGCTACAAGACCACAACTTTAAATGCAAAGAAATGCAAAGAATTTCTTCGAACCTCCTTGACCACAGCAACACAATCTTCATTTTTCCAACCCTGCAAACATCTGTAGTAGCTTATATGTTCTGAAAAAATAGGAACATACCTACATCTCACTTGCCTTTTCCACACTTCCAAACCATAGGACCAAACCTTCAAATGTAGAGGAATGCAGAGCATTCTTTGGAGCTTCTTCATGACAACTCCCCCTGATTCCATATGACACAAATTTTGAAAAATGTTCAGCAATACCACCAAGCTTTCTTGTGATAGGGAGACCAAGCTCCCCCTCAACCTATATTTCCTCTTGATTGAAGAGGAGGGAGCAAAAACTCCTAGCTTCTTTTGGAGAAATTCAAAAGCCTCCTTAGGAAGCAGTTTTGTGAAAATGTTTGCTACTTTCTCCTTATTCTCAACATACTCCAATTTTACCTACTTTTCTACAACCTTCTCTCTCATAAAATGATACTTGATTGCAATGTGTTTTGTCCTTGAGTGCATTAGTAGATTCTTTGAAATGTTTATGGCACTGGTATTATCACAAAGTATAGCAATAGGTTCATCAAACAAAATCTTCATCTCCTTCAGGTTTTGCTTCATCCATAGTAATTGAGTGCAACATGAAGTTGCAACAATGTATTCCACTTTTGTTGTAGATAATGAAATTGAGTCATGTTTCTTTCTCAACCAGGACACCAAACTATCACCAAGAAAAAAAGCTCCACCACTTGTACTCTTTTTCACATGTATGTTTCCTACCCAATTTGCATCTATGTATGCAATCAAAGTGAAAATTTTACTCTTTGGATACCACAAGCCAAAATCCATTATAGCCTTCAAATATTTGAATATTTTCTTCATAGCTTTGACATTATTTTATTTAGGGGCCACTTAGAACCTAGCTACCATTCCAACTGCCTACATTATATCTAGTCTAGATGTTGTCACATACAACAAAACTACCAATCATGGATCTATACAAGGTTTGATCTACCAAAGTAGATTCATCATCTTTACTCAACTTACATCCTATAACCATTGGTGTACCCACCATTTTGTAATCTTCCATCCTAAGCTTGCTTATGTAAGATGGGGTTAGAGAATCAAATAGGATAGATAAAGTGACAGCCAACACCTCTAAACTATTAACCTCATCCAAACAAGAGAATACAAACAAATGGAGATTTCAAAATGAAAGCAAATAAAATAAAGTACTCCCCATATTGTAGTTGATTCCTTCTCTTGCTCTCCTATTTCTCCCTTTGCAAATATGCCCTCAGATTTGTAATGTGACTTGTGCAAATACCTGCAAATGATAAGTAGAAAGTTGGAGAAGAATAGCTGTTAGCCTGAAAATGGAGAAGGAAGGTTGCTTTTATAGACAACCATTCGAATGGACGGTTGAGATTAATCTTCTAGAAAGATTCCAAGATCAATGGATGGGAATGCATGAGAGGGATGTTACGAAATGGATGGTTGAGATTAAGTCCTCAGAAAAGATGCCAAGATCAATGGTCCATAATTGATGCACCAAGAATATGCTATTCTTGGAGGAATCATGACAGGAAGACATGCAAAGACATGCAGGCCATGACAGACATGCAGGCTAGGATAGGACATGCAAGGACATGCAGGGACATGCAAGCTATGACAGAAATGAATGTTATGATAGGGGATTATGACAGGGTATCTTTGACCAAGTGGTGCATAAATAATTTATTTTAAATTATTTATCCAAAAATGGAGGAAATGGACAAGTGGAAAATAAATAATTTATTCAAATTATTTATTTGAAAATAGAGGAAATGGACAAGTGGAAAATAAATAATTTGTTCAAATTAATTTGAAACAGAGGAAATGGACAGTGGAAAATAAATAATTTATTCAAATTCATTTATTTGAAAATAGAGGAAATGGACAAGTGGAAAATAAATAATTTGTTCAAATTATTTATTTGAAAAAAATGAAAAGAGTGAGCATTTAATTAAATGGAGAGATAGAATTAGGACCTTAAATAATTAATTTAGATTAATTATTAATAGGAAGGTGGCATAGTTAAATGATTTTAATAATTATTTAACTATGGAAAGAATTAAGGACCATGAATAGATAAATAATGCAATTACTTTAACCATAGTATGAAAGATGACAAAATAATTAAATAAATAATAATTTATTTAACTATTGAAGAAGAGGAAGAAATTAGTGACGCAATTAGTTTATTTAATTGGTCAGGATAGAATAAATATTAGAAAGTGAATTAATTAAATAATTATTAAAAATTATTTAATTAATAGAGGAATGTAATCAAACATAATTGAATAACTAAAATTATTCAATTATCGAAGGACGAGGATGAAGAAAAATGACGCTTGAAGGCTTAGGACATTTTTATGTGTCTACATTTTGCCCCTCTTTGTCATAATGCAACCTGTCGCATTGTGACAAAGAAAAAAATAAGTCAAAGTCATGCCCCAATGCAAAATAAGATGAGGAAGAATGACGAGGAGGGTTACCGTATGCCCCCTTGAGAGGACAGACGGGTTCCAAGAACACGAGTGTGCTCTCGAAATTGATGAGAAGACTAGAGGATGAAAGACAAAAGAAATGTTAGCTTGGAAGGGGATGGATACTAGCATGGAAGAGAAGGGAGGATGAAGATGGAAAGCTAGATGAAAAAAAAAGATAGGGGAACCAACTTTCATACTTACATTTTTATATTTATCATCATTGGGAAAATTACTGTAATGGCCAACAAACACCATGATATGACATAGACCAAGGTGTGCAAGGTTGTACCATCATGTGAGATAAGCAGTCGCAGACAAGGATGATCATGACTCATACAAAAAGGCACATTTTCCCCAGTCTTTTTGCCATAACCAACCGCAAGCAAAAAAAGACAAGAAAGACAAATCATGAAACGTCGTTGCTTCTCTAAATCCTATTTCCAGGACATCCTCGAGAAACTCGCAACATGATTACCAAAAAGGACAAAATAAAGCCAAATCCATCATCATGATACATCGCTGGTTTTCTAAATCCCAGAGTCAGGACATCACTGAGAAACTAGTAACATGAGTGTCAAAATACAAAACAAACCTCATGATACATCGCTGCTTCTCTAAATCCTGTTGTCGAGATCTCGCTGAAAAACTAGTAACATGATGAAAAATCAACAGACAAGTGCCAAGTGTTTTCCAAGTGTTTTAATGTCAAGATGTCTGGTTTGATTTCGAGATGCCAGGGTGTCAAGGTTTTGATGATGCCAAGATGATGAGTGTTGAAGATTGCCAAATTCAGGAAGGACACATCCTGAATAATGTTGATGTCAAGAGGAGAAACCCCCAAAATTCAAGAGGATCCCTCAAAATTCCAAGTGACAGTGACGATGCTTAGGAAGGACACATCCTAAGGCATAAATGATAGAGGTTGTTCTTCAGAAGGACACATCTAAAAGAACATTGATGTCAAGAGGAGCGATCCTTAAATGCCAAGAGGATTGCTCAAAATGTCGAATGATGATGACGATGCCTAGGAAGGACACATCCTAGGGAATGATTAAATGACGGGCTACCCTTCAGAAGGACACATCTGAAGAGTAAGCAAGATTTGACTAGCTTGACTAAGTTTGACTGAGATTGACTAATTTTGATATGCCAAGATGATTGTCATGTTCCATTGACAGATTGTCGAAGTTCACTTAGGTAGATTGTTCATTCAAGTTTAAGGACTGTTTCATGTGTGTGCAAAAATTGTGCAATGAACCCTAATGGACTGACCTAGTGCGGCCTCGGGGGCCCATCGACAGATGGCCTTGCCTACGTCATGCACTCAGAGACCTCGTAGTTCGACACGACCAAAGACTTTGTCTTGTTGATGAAAGATTGAGTCATGATTTATTTTGACAAACCTAATTGGACTGACCTAATGTCTCGGGGGCTCGAAGATGAGCCTTGCCTACGTAGCAAATGCGCAGAGACAACGTAGTTCGACAATGACAAAGACTAATCAAGACTTGAATTGATGTGACTATGCTAACTACCATGACTCTGTTTTGGAAGTTTTGTGTTTTCTTCGTGACATTTTTCAATTTTTAGGTCTTTTCTGACATTTTTGATTTTTAAGTCTTTTTCAGACATTTTCCAATTTCTGTATTTTTCGTGACATTTTCTGATTTTTAGGCTTTTTTTCAGACATTTTCTAATTTTAGGCTTTTTCTCGTGACATTTCTAATTTTTAGGCTTTTTTCAAGACATTTTCTGGATTTTTGTGGGCTTTTTTCTTCAAGACATTTTCTGATTTTTAGGGCTTTTTTCAGGACATTTTCTGATTTTTAGGTCTTTTTTGAGGACATATTTTTATTTTTAGGTCTTTTTGCTGTTTTATGATTTTTTTGGATTTTGACATTTAAGAGGATCATGACAAATGCATATGACTGATGCCTACACATGAGAATCCAAGGAAAAACATGATTGTGCCCCTAATCAAGCTGAATACCAATTGACAGGTAATGACAATGTTGTTTGACATGGGAAGGACGCATCCCAAAACAACGTGAAGACGATGACAATAATGTGATAAAAGTATGGAGGTCTACAGCTGGGCCAGAAACGCAGTCAAGTGAAATTTTGGATAATGTGCTTATATGGATGAAACTCATTACATTTGGAATGACTTGGTTGGGACGATGGAGTGATGGAGTATCCTTAGACCATTTGACAAGGGAAAGCCAAAATAGGTGATAGACATGAAAGACTGATAGGTGGCCTTGATAAAGGACAAGAAACATGAGACTCAAGGAATTGTCATATGATTTTCGAGGACTATGTCGTATAGGGATAATGATAGAAATGACAAAATAGTTTGTGACAAAAGGATTGACATGTCAAGAGTTTTCCCCAAAGCATGATTTATGTGTGCCAATTTTATGCCAAGACCAAGGTAGGTGGGAAAATGGAGGGAAATGATATGGATGAAATGGATGGATGCCAATGTTAAGAGGAAGGCATAGGAGATGAGATGACTTGCCCCCAAGTGTAAAAGTCCACATAGATGATTTATTTTACACATGATGCATGTTTGCCAGGTTTTCATCATGGTGCATCCGTATTTACCGCTTGCCGTGCTTTCACCATTGGATGAAATTCTTTTACTATTTTCTTTTGACTTTTTTGGTGTCACCAAGACGCCCCCTGCTTGCCAGGTTTTCATCAAGGTGACAATTTTTTGATTTTTCAATTTTTTTGTATTTTTTATATTTTAGGATGACCTTGATGCCTTAACTGACCACTGATTGTTTTGGAGCTGCTGACGATGTCGATGTAGAGACTGGTGCCATGATATGCCAATAATGACCTTTCTGAAGTAGTTGCCTTGTTAGGATTGTAGCGCTTTCATACAACTGATTGATTTCATCATGATCCTTTTCAATACTAGAATTGGCCTTATCAGAATACACACATCGCGATAGAGTGCCATGAGAGTCCTTATGATAAAGAGTTGCTGCCAAGATGCGATGGATTTGTGACATGGGATTTTTGGACTTTAGGGGAGATGTAGGATTATGGCAGATGATGGTAGACATGGATGGATTTTTTAGATGTTTGGATGAATCACTTTTTATTTTCTAAACTTGGGATGGTTGATGACGAATTTTGAAATTTTGATTGGGACGACGTTTGGAACCAACATTCTTAGATGCCTTGTTTGATGACCATTTTGAAGGAGGTGGACATTTGTTATATGTGGGAGTCCTTTTGTCTTGTGGCTCCACATTTTGATTAACTTTTTCTTTTGACATATTTTCTTTGCTTGATCCACTTTTCTTTGGGATCCATTTTAATTTCATTTGTCCACTTGTCTTTTTGTCTGATTCGATGGCCTTTGAAATTTGATTTTTGACTTTGTAAGACTTTTGTTTTTGTTGGTTCCAAAAGGAAGGTTTAAGTTGTTGAGAGTGATGGTTTATGGTGTGGGTGGATGGGGTGTTGGCAGCAATCTTATGACAAGGATCACTCATGGACTCTATTTTGACATTTGTATCTGACAAGGTTGCCCCCAGTATCGAGGAGGTTCCACTGACATCATTTAATTTTCCAACTGAAGAATAGCCAAGACCTTGATGTCTATAATTTCCTTGGAACTGTATTGGTTCTTGAATGCCTTGCTCATGTGTGCCTAGTCCTTTTCCTTGATAATGCATGCTTTGACAAATTCTGTTTGCGATGGGGTATTTATTGTTTTGAAAGCAAGATGCTAACCCATCATGATGTATGTGGACACTATCACTTGGAATACTTTCATCTGCGAGAAAGCCTGCTCTGACAAAGATAGATGACCCTAGTTGATAAAGTGTCTTAGCTTCATTTTCATGTTGGCCATATTTCTGACTGATATCTTTGGTATGATCTTGTGACATGTCAGGTTCAGATGATTTTGTTAGTGCATACAAGGCAATGTCGAACCCATCATTATGTTTAGTGTCATAGAGTCCAATGATTTCAGCTATAACTTGATCAAGTGCAAGCATGTCCCTAGTGGAAGATTCTTTTTTTGGAGGAATATCGTCTATGTGTCTCATGGAGGCAAGTGTCTCATTTTGGGAAGTGGATGTGTTTGGATTTTGGATAGGGTCGTCTTCAAGTGTTTGATCAGGAATGGCATAAAGGTCAAGTAGTGGATCATTTTGAATTTCTTGGTCAATGGTAGGGTCTTGGTCAAAGATGGGGTTGTCATGGATTTGGACTTCTTGGTCAATGGTAGGTATATTTTGGATGTCATGATTGTCTTGAATGACTTCTTGAATAGACTTTAAGATAGGTTCATGGGATGGACTACCTTGATCCTGACATGAAGGTGACGTTATAATGTCATGCTTTGGGCTTTCATTTTGACATGTATCCTCAAGTTTAGGCAATGGGATTTGACTTTGGACAATGATAGAATTTTCATGACGAAATGCAGCTTGTGAGGGAGTGACTTGAAAAGGATTAATGGATGAAGGACTAGGATAGGACATGGAGACTTGGACTGGATTAATAAGGTATGATGTAGAAACTTGACATGAGTTGGTAGATGGTTGATAAGGCATGTAGAGTTGGACGGGATTAGTAGGTGAAGGACTAGAATATGATGTGGAGACTTGTAATGGACTAGTGGACAATTGGTTTCCCTTGTCAAGGTTAGGATAAGGGTGATAAGTGGATGTTTGTTGTGAATTAATGGTAGGATTTATGTTAAGTGACTGTTGATGGTGAGGGTAGACAGATGGAGGTCTCAAAGTATTTATGTCAAAGCCTCGTGGTAACTTAGCCCCTTGGTCCAAAAGCATGGATAGATACCTTTGAGGGTCACGTAAGACTAATTTTTCTACAAAGGAGGCTATATCAGGATTTTTCATTGCAGCTTTTAAGTCTTTTACATATACTCGTCCATTTTGGTCTCTTTGTATGAATGGTTCAGAAGGACTTTGTGATGAAAATGGCATGTTCATGGAAGATTGCATGTTCATGTTGTGAAATGGGTCAGAAAAATTCCAATGTTGGTTTATGTCAAAAGTGTAATTATCAATGTTGGGATTGAAATCTTGTCCAAAGTTTTCCATTTGTTCTCTCTATCTTTAAAGCCCAGTCTCAACCATAAAAGGGGATTGCTCAAATGAGGATGATGACAATGCAAGTATGACACTAGTCTATGTTTTTGTCTTTTTGTGTGATAAAGGATGACAATGCAAAGAGATGATAATGCAAGTATGTCAAAAGCCAAGGTGACTAGGATGATGATGCAAAGAGATGAGAATGCAAGACTATTTTTTTGGATTTTTTTGACAATAAGGGATGCAATATCATAATGTTGTCTAAAGAAAATGACTAATGCAAAAGGAAAATGAAGACTATGATGACAAGTTATGACACTGATTTTTTATTTTTTGTATTTTTGGAGGATGTCAATGCAAGGTGATAATGACGTTTTCCTAAAGAAAATAACCAATGCAAGGTGATAAATTGTTAAGAAAGGATGTCAAATGCCAAGGTGAAAGTGAGGACTAATGTGAAAATGTTGGTTAAGGAAATGACCAATGCAAATTCTAGATGCCAAATGAGGACTATGATGACAATATTTTGGATTTTAAAGATATGCAAGGTGAGGACTAAAATGATTTGAATATCTAAGGTATGCAAATGCAAAGGTTTAAAATGATTTGGAAAAAGGTTTCCTAACCACCCTATGCTTGATCTATGTCTCAATTTTGGAATATCAAAGGACTTGTTTGAAGGACTAAATGACAAGGACAAATGACAAATGAGTCTTCCTAACTAGACTTTTGAGTTGGAAGAATCTCACAAAAAGATAATGACTAAAGGAGATAATGATGTCTAAGTCCAATGATAACCTAATTTTGAAAGTCAAGATTTTGCAAAGTGAGGTAAGGTTGTCTTAATCCAAAATATGCAAAATGAAATGAGGACCTAAGTTTTTGGTTTATGACTGAAAATGCAAATGGTGAAGCCTAAGGATGAAGCTAAATATTTTGCAAAGATGACCCTATGGTAAGATGCAAGCTAAAGTGTACAAGGAATGAGAGATTTGAGCAATTTCATGATTTGGTTTTGACATAAGACTTCTGGAAGAAGATGTTTGATAGCAGACTGAGACTATTGTTTTGATGTTTTATTGAAAAGTCTAAGTTGTCTGAGGTTGATTGTTTGTGTCCAGATTTGTGAATGTTTGTGTATATTGTTTGAAGATCCAGAAAACACTTGACAAGTACGATGTTTTGGTGTACACAAACACACATGAGACAAGCACAATCCTAATAGGCCAAGGGTTTGTATACTTGGTATAGCCCACCGATATACCCCGGATTGGTGCTAAACACCTTTCCTTCTCGAGAGCGGATAGCTTAGAAGTTTGGTGGCACTGGCTCCCCTCCACGGCTCATTAACGTCATTCGGGCACACCAACTTCGGATTCTTGGGTCATCACTTCCCAAGAACTGCTATCTCTACTCAAGGGAGTCAGTAGTGAGTATCTTCGGGCATGATACTGTACCCTGCACTATACCAAGCAACGGCTGAAAATGGTTGGCCTCTAAAACAAAAGGTGTCTAGTTAGGGCATCCGTTCGAGTGGCCACACATGGGGCGAGAGATTAATCACCAATTAGGTGGCACTCCAGCCTGAAGAGGTTACACTCAACAGGGTTTATGGGAGTACTACTCCGTCCGTGTGACACATCCGCACTCGTGGTACTTGAACTTTCCTCAAGCACCCATTTTATATCCCGGCTGGAAGTGGCTTGGCTTTAGCCTGTTACCGGTCGAGTCGTCCCTTAAGGTGAGTACTTTTTCCCTTAAGGCAGGCTCATTTCTAGAAATAATAACCGTTTCTCTTACACCCAGGATCACTCGAAAGTGCAAGGGGAGAGGATACTTCGATTATTAAGTCGTGAGGGTGACAAAAAATAAGGTGGGTCTGGTTTTTTGATCACCTAGTTTTCACAAGGTGAGAGCATAATCACCTACCACCTTCAAGCACAGTCAGACAAAATCAAGCACATGTTCATTTTAATGCACCAATGGAAGTGTTCCTAAACTAGAAATCACAAACACCTTGTTTGAGAAATGAGTCTTCGACTAACGGAGCTGCAAAACCACAAATTAGTAGTTTCAATATATGCCTTGGACCAACGAGAAAGCTGCAAAAAAAACTAAGTCAGAACAAAAGATTAAAAACCAAACTAAAAGTTAGTAAATGACTAAACTAGAAAATGAAAAGACTAAACTAAACTAAGAAAAGGAAATCAAAGCAAACTAAAAAAATAAAAATAAAAGCTCAATTTTTTTTTGTTGCTCCAAAAGAAGCAATTTTTGGGAGCCCCATTCCAAAGCCACACGCTACAAACAAAAGATTAGTAAACCAAAAAAAACTTGAATGAAAATAGCAAACTAAAAATAGTGATAACTTTCTCACAACTAAACAAAACTTTAAATTGTAAATATCTATGAAAAGCTAAGACATAGAGTTTGAAAACCCAAAAAACATTTTGCAAAATTCTACAAAACAAAAATATTATAAACAAAAGAAAAATCGGATTTGAAAAACTAAATCTTAAAAAACTGCAATCAGTAAAATTGCCATAACTTTCTCAAATCTTAACGAAATTTCAAACCGTTTAATGTTTCGGAAAGCTGAAAACGAGGTCTACAAAACCCAGAAAATGTTTTAAAATATTCGATGGTTCCATTTTTTTGTGCTCAAATGAAGATGACGGGATTTTGCATGCATTCTTGGCTGTAATCTGCAAAACAACCAAAACAAACAAACCAATTTCTCTGCAAGAAAGCAAGTGTCGGGTTCACCAAATGTAAGATGGGGTTAGAAATCAAATAGGATAGATAAAGTGACAGCCAACACCTCTAAACTATTAACCTCATCCAAACAAGAGAATACAAACAAATGGAGATTTCAAAATGAAAGCAAATAAAATAAAGTACTCCCCATATTGTAGTTGATTCCTTCTCTTGCTCTCCTATTTCTCCCTTTGCAAATATGCCCTCAGATTTGTAATGTGACTTGTGCAAATACCTGCAAATGATAAGTAGAAAGTTGGAGAAGAATAGCTGTTAGCCTGAAAATGGAGAAGGAAGGTTGCTTTTATAGACAACCATTCGAATGGATGGTTGAGATTAATCTTCTAGAAAGATTCCAAGATCAATGGATGGGAATGCATGAGAGGGATGTTACGAAATGGATGGTTGAGATTAAGCCTCAGAAAAGATGCCAAGATCAATGGTCCATATTGATGCACCAAGAATATGCTATTCTTGGAGGAATCATGACAGGAAGACATGCAAAGACATACAGCCATGACAGACATGCAGGCTAGATAGGCATGCAAGGACATGCAGGACATGCAAGCTATGAAATGAATGTTATGACAGGGGATTATGACAGGGTATCTTTGACCAAGTGGTGCATAAATAATTTATTTTAAATTATTTATCCAAAAATGGAGGAAATGGACAAGTGGAAAATAAATAATTTATTCAAATTATTTATTTGAAAATAGAGGAAATGGACAAGTGGAAAATAAATAATTTGTTCAAATTATTTATTTGAAAAAAATGAAAAGATGAGCATTTAATTAAATGGAGAGATATTAGACCTTAAATAATTAATTTAGATTAATTATTTAATAGGGAAAGGTGGCATGGGATAGTTAAATGATTTTAATACTATTTAACTATGGAAGAATTAAAGGACCATGAATAGATAAATATTAATGGTAATTATTTAACTATAGATGAAAGATGACAAAATATTAAATAAATAATAATTTATTTAACTATTGAAGAAGAGGAAGAAATTAGTGACTAATTAGTTTATTTAATTGGTCGATAGAATAAATATTAGAAAGTGAATTAATTAAATAATTATTAAAAATTATTTAATTAATAGAGGAATGTAATCAAACATAATTGAATAACTAAAATTATTCAATTATCTAAGGACTAGGATGGAGAAAAATGACTTGAAGGCTTAGGACATTTTTATGTGTCTACATTAACATCTTCTTTTTGCACTTGTTATGAGAAATGAATATGCCTTTGTCTAATTGTGCAATTTGTAAACCAAGAAAGAAAGATAATTCACCAAGCATTGAAATTTCAAACCCATTCTTCATTGCATTCTAAAACACCTTGCACATGTCTTCACTACTTCCACTAAAGATAATGTCCTCAACATAAACCACAACAATCGATAGTTGATCACCTTTTATTTTTATGTACAGATTACTATATGAACTTTCTCTCTAGAACCCTTTCTATTGCAAGTACCCATCCAACCTTGAATACCAAGCTCTAGAAGCTTGTTTGAGTCCATAAAGGTGCTTCTTCAATCTACACACATAATCCAATTTTTCTGAGCATTGGAACCCTTCTGTTTGTTCAATGTAGACCTCTTCTTCTAGATGTCCATTCAAAAAGGTTGACTTAACATCCATCCGGTATACATTGAAATTCTTGAATGTTGATAGAGCTAAAAACATTATGATAGCTTCCAGTCTTTCTACCAGAACAAATGTTTCTTCAAATTCAACACCTTCAACCTAAGAATATCCTTTACACACAAGTCTAGACTTATTCTAGATCACTTCTCCATCTTCATTTAGCTTGTTTCTAAAAGCCCAGTTGGTATCAGTGAAATTCTCACCTTTAGGTCTTGGGACTAGTTCCCAAGTTTCATTTTCTTGATTTGGTTTAATTCTTCCTCCATGGCTTCTATCCAACCTTTATCTTTTCTTGCTTCTTTATATGACTTAAGCTCTATCTTTGATAGTAATACAAAATGTACTTGATTATTTTCCTTCTCAATTCTCCTCTAAGTCTAAACCCCACTATCCTTATCTCCTATAATCTGATCTTCAAAATGATTCTTCTGAACATTATCATAATATTTATAACAAATTATGAAGCTTCATAACTTTTGTGGATTGGTTCTTCATCATCTTCTACTTTTAGAGTACTAGTAGATTGAATTGTTTCATCAACTCTTACGTTGGCACTTTCCACAATATTCTTCAGCCTTTTGTTGTGAAACTTATATGCTTTACTTGTCATAAAGTAACAAATAAAATACCTTCATCAGATCTAGAATCAAAATTACCCAAATGTTCTTCATCCCTTTTGATATAGCATTTCCTTCCAAACACCCTGAAATGACATACTGAAGTCAGTCTTCCTCTCCACAACTTATATGTTGTTTTATTAGTCTTTGGTCTTATTTGAGCTCTGTTCAAAATATATGGCATAGTTTGAACTACTTATCTTCAATACATATTCGGTAGATTTTATTGACTCGACACTGTTCTTTCCATCTCCTATACAGTCTGGTTCTTCTTTTTTGCAAATCTATTTTGTTGCAGAGTCCTAGGAGCAAAAAAAATCCTCTAGATCCCATGTTCCTCACATAATTCACCATACCAACTAGAAGTGAATTCTCCACCTCTATATAACCTCAAAAATTTAATTTTTCTTTTGGTTTCATTCTCAACTAGTGCCTTGAATGTTTTAAACTTCTCAAATGCTTCTGACTTCTCGTTTAGAAAAGTAATCCAAGTCAATCGAGTGTAATCATCAATAAGAATCATTAAATACCTATCTCCTTGTAGAATCTTTGTCCTCATAGGTCTGCACAGATTTGCATGAATCCAATCTAATGGCTTTGTTGTAGAATACTCCTTAGTAGGAAATCTACTCTTAGTTTGTTTTCCTTCATGACATGGTTTGTAGCTGGTAGATTGAGGCTTCTTAATCTTTGGCATATCATGGACCATTCTCTTGAGCTAATATTCACAATGTCATCAAAATTAATGTGTCCCAACCTTCTCTTCCAAAGCCAAATTTCTTCTCTCTGCATAGTAAGGAATTTTTGTCCATTTAGCTTGCTAAGATGATATATGCCACTTTTTGTCTTGCTTCCTTCCGTAATTAATTCTCTTGTACTTGATTTATTGATTTCACAACCCTTAGCACTAAAAGATAGCTTATAGCCTTTATCACACATCTGACTTACACATAAAATATTATGCTTTAGTCCTTCAACATACAAAACATCATGAGTTTTTTTCCTACCACCATCAAGAATCAAAGTGTAATGTCGTAAAATTGCACCCCTTGCAATTTCACATACATCTTTCCATCTGCTTTAGTGTCCACTCCCATAGAACATGTGTAGGCTCATTTCAACCCTTGTATCATCCTTGTTCCCTCTTAGGATGCTCAAATCTCCTTTTCAATAACTACCTTTGCACGTCAGCTTTGTGTCAAACCTTGTACTTTTCCTGTTCTTATCATTTTGTAGCATGATGTGTTTGGACACTAGCGTGTCGTGCTTGTTGGAAACAAACCGGCAGACAACTAAGATGGGGGTGAATCAATTGTCATAGAATTTCAAAATTATTCAACTTATTAACCTTATTCTCAAATCTAATCAATAACCATGAAAGCATAAATCAACAACACATCAGAAACACAAATAACACCAAGATTTTTTACGTGGAAACCCTGTTAGGGGAAAAACCACAGTGGAGGTCAGTCCACAAGATTATACCCTATTAAAAGTATAAAGAAATACGAATGGCGAATGTACATGCATTCAGGAACACTGCCTAAAGCTCATTGCTCAATTACAAAAGGAAGACTCACTGTCTTACAAAGATATGAATTACATCCACAAGATTTGAATTGAGAAAGATAGCATCTACTAGTGCCTAATTATAGTTCTGGTTAAGCACATGAACACTTCTTCACTCTTCTTCACACTCTACTTTTTCCTTCAAAAGATCTGAACAATATTCTCACATAGGACTCACACACTTTTCATACTTGTGCCTTCAAATGATAAAGAAATCACTTATATATATCTGCAACAAGAAATTAAATCGCTACATGTCAATCTCAATGAAATAATAAAATGAATACAAATTGTCGGCCCAAAACATTAAATATTATTAATGTGAATCAAGCAAGGTCAGCCACAACATAGTGAAGACCCAAAATAAAATTCTCAAACATGAACCACCTTCAAAAATTAATCCTCTAAGATCCACAACACATTACAACACCTTGTCGGCCAAGAACATGAAAAACATGAACACGCAAGAGAAAATATCGAATCGCGAGCACAATGATCAATGCAGATATGCAACATAGATAGAGCATGATCTAGAAACATCCACAAACATCATGAATCACCAGAGAAGCATCCGCAACAATTGAACTTGCTAAAATCACACCATCTTCATTTAGGAACATCAACAACAGAAAAACTGTCAGAATACAAATCTTCACGCGGATCTCTAAAAATTAACATGGATAAACTAGATATAATTGACAAGAAACTCTTTAATCCACAACCTCTAATCATCAAAATTCTAAACTAACCAACAGTCTGAACTTCACTTCACACTGACAACCTACAACTTATTTCATTACAATTTTCTCAATACCCTCGGCATATACAACCTCTAAGACATTAATGCCAATAGTGTTGTCATCAATGACAACCACATATTAGCAACACAACCACAACATCCTACAATCTCCCCCTTTGGAATTGATGGCAACACATGATTTGAAAAACACCATCAACGCAACTATCTTTAGCACTTACTCCCCCTTAGGTTCTAACTCTTTTCTCCTCAAAAAATTTTCTTTCACATGACTCTTCTCCCCCTTTGACATCAATGACAAAGATATCTTTTCACCACACAAGATTTGAACCACATATTTGAACATCTGACTACTCCCCCTAAGTAGTAGCCACCACAACATCAATCTAGATCAAGATATGACTATGAGATGCATGGATTGATGCAAGTTAATGCATCTTAGTTCTGATTAGGAGGGGTAATCACCCCTAGCTTCCCTCTGAGATACTAAAAAGTATCCTTAGGCAACGACTTTGTAAAGATTTCTAGAATATGTTCCTTAGTAGGCACATACTCCAATCTAACTTCCTTTTCACTCACCTTCTCTCTCAAAAAGTGAAACTTGATAGATATATGCTTGGTCTTTAAATGCAGCACCGAATTCCTAGAAATGTTAATTGCACTTGAGTTATCACAAAATATAGCAATGGGCTCATCATACACAACTATGACATCTTTCAACATCTACTTCATCCACAGTACTTGAGTATAATTGTTAGAAGCAACAATGTATTATGCCTCTACAGTACACAAAGAAATAGCATTATGCTTCCTACTTAACCATGAAATCAACCTCTTACCCAAGAAAAATGCACCACCACTAGTACTATTTTTGTTATCCACATCACCTACCCAATCAACATTAGTAAAAGCACTCAAAGTAAGATCATCATCTTTAGGATACCATAGGCCAAAATCAATTGTTCCCTTCAAGTATCTAAAAATCCTTTTCACAACAATTACATGAGATTCCTTAGGATCAACTTGAAATCTTGCAACAATGCATACAAAATTCATGATATCTGGTCTAGTTTGAGACAAGTAGAGAAATCCACCAATCATCTATTTGTATCTAGTTTGATTTTCTTTCGGAGAATCATCATCTTGTGTCAACTTACATCCAGTCACCATAGGTGTACCAACTGGCTTTGAATCTTCCATACCAAACTTCTTTAGCAATTCTTTCACATACTTGGACTAAGATATGAAGATCCCTTTATTTAACTGACTAATTTGTAATCCCAAAAATAATTTCATCTCACTAATCATAGACATCTCAAACTCATTTTGCATCTCATTAGAAAACTTCATGCACAAACTATCATTTCCTCCAACAATGATATCATCAATAAAGACTTCAACAATAAGATCTTTATCATGATCAATCTTGAAATACAAATTACTATCAGCACTACCTTTATTGAATCTAAGCTTCAACAAATACTTTTCCAATCTGGCATACAATGCTTTCTTCAACCGACAAACCATATCTCCCTGATCATTTAATTGAAATCCATCAGGTTGCTCAACATACACCTCTTCTTCTAATTCACCATTTATAAATGCTAACTTGACATCCATATGATAAACCTTGTAGTTTTTGTAAGCGGCATAAGCAAGAAATAATTTCATAGCTTCAATCCTAGCAACAGGGGAAAAAGTTTCTTCAAAGTCAATTCCTTCCATCTGTGAATATCCTTTACACACCAATCTTGTTTTGTTTCTCACAGCTTCACCTTGCTCATTCATCTTGTTTCTAAAGACCCATTTAGTACCAATTACAATTTTTTCCTTAGGTCTAGGAACAAGAATCCATGTATTATTCTTCTCAATTTGTTGTAGCTCTTCTTTCCTTGCTTCCACCCAATGTTCATCTTTGCATGCTTCATTCACATTATTAGGCTCAGTCTTTGAAATCAGACAATATTCTTCTACAATCTTTCTCCTATTCTGAACACCTTTGTTCTTATCACCTATAATCTAATCTTCTAAATGATTTAGTTTTACATACCTTGGAGTCTTAGGATGTTCATGAACTTCTAGCTCTTGTGATCTCTCCTCTGCACTTTCACTAGTTCCTTCCTCTTGATTTTCTTGATTAACCAGAATGATCTGAACTTGATTTTGAGTCTGAACTTTCCTTCCTATGAGTGAATTGTTATTCTGATCATCTAAATCATATCCATAGGTTCTGGATGGTCTAGCTATGTCTTCATCAACCTTGGCATTTGCGCTTTCAACAACTTTCCTCAATCTCTTGTTGTAGCACCAGTAGGCCTTACTCTTAGTAGAATAACCAAGAAAGATTCCTTCATCACTCCTAGCATCAAAATTTCCTCTCTTCATCTCTTCTGATATAACATTTACTCCCAAATATTTTAAAATATCTAACAGTAGGCTTATGACCAGTGCATAGCTCAAAAAGGGTCTTACTAGTATCACCTTTGACTTGTACCTAGTTGAGGATGTAAACAACAGTACTCACAGCTTCTATCCAATAGATATGAGGGACATTTCCTTCCAACATCATAGTCCTAGTAGCATCTTGAACTGTCTCATTTTTCCTTTCCACAACTCCATTTTGTTGAGGGGTCCGTGGGGTAGATAATTGTCTCTTTATTCCATGAACTTCACAAAAGGAATTAAACTCATGAGAAGTGAATTCACCACCTCTATCTAATCTCATACATTTAATCTTCAGATTTGTCTCTGTCTCAACCATAACCTTAAAAGTCTTGAATTTCTCCAAAGCTTTAGATTTCTCCCTTAAGAAAGTAACCCACATCAATCTAGAGTAATCATCAATAAGTAACATGAAGTACCTGTCTCCTTGTAAACTTCTAATTCTAGAAGGACCACACAAATTAGTATGAACAAGTTCCAACACTTCTTTTGAACAATGTTGTTTACTCTAAAATGAAATTCTACTTTGTTTCCCTAACTGACATTCCTTGCATATAGTATTAGTAGGCTTTACCAACTTAGGAAGATCTCTCACCGCCTGAGTAGAACTTATCTTGATAATGTTATCAAAGTTTACATGACACATTCTCCTATGCCACAACCAACTTTCATCAACTTGAGCAATCAATCAACTTTTACTAGCAGCATTTAGATGAAAGATGTTACCTTTTATTTTTATACCTGAAGCAATCACATTTCTAGAACTTCCCACTATTCTACACTTTCCATTCTTGAATTGAAGATTGTATCCCTTGTCAACCATTTTTCTGACACTTAAGAGATTATTCTTTAAACCTTCCACATAAAGAACATCATCAGTATTATTCTTACCATCAAGAGAAATGGATTCTCTGCCATGGATTACACCAGCTTTGTCATCACCAAAACTTACCACACCACCATCATACTTTTCCAGACTCACAAACTTGCTTTTATCACCTGTCATGTGATGGGAGTTGTAACTAAGGGTTAATTTCAAGTTTGATTTATCAAATGAATTGAAAGCATAAACCCAAAGAAATAATGAAGTGCAAAGGAACAATAAACGAAAACACACAAAATGGAACAATCTCACCCAATGTTTTCATTCTCCATGGCTGATCTCCATTACACCTTCTAACTTGTTGATTTGTGTTTCCCTCAGATCGAATGTGCGAGCAATCCTTGACGAAGTCCTACACAAGCTTTGAAGGATTTTCTTCTAAAATGTCTAAGCCTATGACAATATGATTAAAACTTAATGAAATATGCCAATGATGCAACAATCTCTATGAAAAATCTAAGTATGTCAGTGCGTAATCTAAAAATGAGAGGAAAATAGCATTTTATAGAAAATGCCATTTTGAATGGATGGATGAGATTGACTTTTGACAGAGACCCAAAATCAGAGGACAATATTAAATTTGACAATCCCTAATCAGGGTTAGGGCAGAATCCTTAGACGAGTGGTTGAGATATCATCTAAGAATATCGGATCGGTGGTGGAGAATAAATGAGATAATTAATTAGAAAATAAAGGTTTTTGAAAATCAAGAAGATAAGACTGCCTGATTTGTGAGATTCAAAAAATCAAGAAGATAAGAGTTGAACTGAAGATTAGATTTGGAAAATCAATAATCTGCCCGATTACTTGATTTTTGGAGGAAAGTTACCAATTTGAATTAAATTAATTCCAAATATGGATTTTGTGAAATAATAAATAATTGATTTTCAGATTATTTACCAAAATGGACTGTCAATTAAGAATGTGATGACATTTTAAATAATTTCATTTATTTAAAATGAGATGAATATTAATTTTGACAATTAAATAATTAAAGATAATTATTTAATTTAGAAGATAAGATTAATTAATTAAATAAATTAATAAATTCATTTAATTATGAGGATTAGTGACATATTAAATAAATAAATAAATTCATTTATTTAATAATCAGGAAGACATAAATGGAGAAAGGTAATTAAATAAATTAAGAAATTTATTTAATTAAGGGAAGACTTAGACAATTAATGACGTATTTGATAAATAAATAAGATTTATTTATTTAATAATCATGAAGAATAAAAGGACCTGAATTAATTAAATAATTATGAATTATTTAATCAATAGTCGAATGTGGACCAAGGACATAATTAAATGTTATCATTATGCTAGGACGAAAGTGATAAAAACATAGCTTGCAGGCCTAGGTCATTTTTAAGTGTCTACAGGAGCATCCATTGTCAATCACCCATTCATTTTTCTCTTCAACTTTGGCCGCTAGAGCTTTCTCCACATTAGAGCAACTAACAGATTCAATAGGGACTAGATCATTTTCCTTGATAGCAATAAATACCCATTTATCTTCACTTGCATTTCCTTTATCAGATTCATCATCTGTCACACCTTCATCAGCAACATAATAACACTTTCTTTGAAATCTAGGTTTGTTATGTCTTTGCTTAGGGACTCTTTCTAGACACCTTGATGCAAAATTACCTATCTCATTGCAAGAAAAACATTTAATAGGAAACTTCCATTTATACTTAACTTCTCCTCTGGCTTCTCTCTTGACAATAAGTGCTTCAAGCTCCTCTAGATTTATCTCCTCTTCTTCAATCTCTCTCATTTCCTCCCCATACTTGAATACCTTTCTAGATGAACTTTTTCCTAGATGATATCTCTATTTATCTCTACCGGAGGTAGTAGCCTTGAATGCAGATTCTATCTTAGGAAGAGCATCACCAAATTCACTCAACTCAAAAGCAGTAAGCTTACCAATCAACATGTCTCTGGTTACATTTGTTATAGTCTGGAGCTCTTCAATATCAGTACCTTTCACTTTGTATGTAACAGGAAAGGATCTAAGCACTTTAACAACAATCTTTGATTCTTCCAACTATCCACCATCACATTTGATACAACACACAAGTTCATTCACTCTTTGCATGAAAGTAGTAATGTTCTCATCATCAACCATTCTCAACATTTCATATTTCCATTTTAGACTTTGTGACTTAGCAATCTTCACATTAGCATCACCTTCATACAAAGTTTCCAACTTTTTCCAGATCTCATAAGTAGTCTTAGATCCATAACATTTGTCATCTCAGAATCAGTCAAAGCGCTCAATAATGCTTCCTTAGCCCTAATATTGTGTTCAGCATCTCTAATCTCAGCAGTAGTAGTAGGACCATTCTAAGGAATAACATACCTATTGCTTGTAATTCTCCAATAGGGTTCACCAATGCATCTCAGATGGCACTCCATTCGAGTCTTCCATAGAGAATAATTTGTTCCATCAAATCTCAAACTATCCTTCTTGTATATCACCATCTCGGATCACCTCAAGTTGTTAAACTTCTTCCAAGGAACCTGCTCTAATACCAATTGTTGGCAACACAAGGGTAGGCAACTGAGAGGGGGGTGAATCAGTTGTCACAAAATTTCAAACTTATTCAACTTATTAACCTTATTCTGAGATCTGATCAATAACCATGAAATCATAAATCAACAACACATCAAAAATGCAAATAACACCAAGATTTTTTATGTGGAAACCCTATTAGGGGAAAAACCACGGTGGAGGTCAGTCCACGAGATTATACCCTATTAAAAGTATAAAGAAATATGAATGGGGAATGCACATGCATTCAAGCTCACTGCCTAGAGCTCATTGCTCAATTACAAAAGGAAGACACACTGTCTTACAAAGATATGAATTACATCCACAAGATTTGAACTAAGAAAGATAGCATTTGCTAATGCCTGATTATAGTTCTGGTTAAGCACATGAACACTTCTTCACTCTTCTTCACTCTTCTTCACACTCTGCTTCTACCTTCAAAATATCTAAACAATATTCACACATAGGACTCGTACACTTTTCATACTCGTGCCTTCAAATGATAAATCAATTGCTTATATATATCTACAACAAGAAATTACATCGCTACATGTCGGCCTCAATGAAATAATAAAATGAATACAAACTGTCAGCCCAAAACATTAAAGATTATTAATGTGAATCAACCAAGGTTAGCCACAACATAATGAAGACCCAAAATAGAATTCTCAAACATGAACCAACTTCAAAAATTAATCCTCGAAGATCCACAACACATTACAATACCCTGTCGTCCAAGAACATGAAAAAAATGAACACACAAGATAAAATCTTGAATCGCGAGCACAACGATCAATGCAGACGTGCAACATAGATGGAGCATGATCTAGAAACATCCAAAAACATCATGAATCACCAGATAAGCATCTATAGCAATTGGACTTTCTAAAATCACATCATCTTCATTTAAGAACATCAACTGAAGCAACATAAAAACTATCAAAATACAAATCTTCATGCAGATCTCCAAAAATTAACATGGATAAACTAGATATTCTCAACAAGAAACCCTTTAATCCACAACCTTTTATCATCAACATATTGAACTAACCAACAAAATGAACTTCACTTCACACTGACAACCTACAACTTATTTCATTACAATTTTCTCAATATCCTCAACATATACAACCTCTAAGACATTAATGCCAATAGTGTTGACATCAATGACAACCACATATCAGCAACACAACCACAACATCCAATAGTGCTAGCATCCTATGACATTTCAATGTTCAAATGGTTGTTTATGTGCATGTTTTCCACTTGTCAGCAAGTTTTGTTGGTGGTAACAGTCTAGGACGCCTTGTAACCACTAGGGAATCTTCTTTTCCCTATTTAAAAGTTGTCTTTTCAACCCATTTTGGGCCTTCTTCTCCTTCTTGTATTTTTTCTTGACACATTCTCCCATCTTGCTATCTTGCTAGAATAGTTCCATACAGCTTGCTACAACAACATTCTCTAAAGCTCTCACAACACCCTTTGCAACAATCTTGGCTCTTAAAACTCTATTTCTCTCTCCATTTGGCTTCCTTAGCCTTGCAACTCTATCTCCCTCACCTTGTTCTTGTGAGCATCTTGGGATTTCACACATCTCCTACCTATTGCATCTCCATTGTTTGATACAGGTTCTCCTCCTCAAGCGGGGATTGATTTTATCACCTATATTCTATGATATGGGTTCTCCTCCTTGATCGGGGATTTCTTTTATCACTCTTGCATTCATTCCATTTCTATCTATTATTTCTCTCTATCTATTTGGTTTTCCATGGAGGTGGGAACACCGAAATGGGGGTTTGACTGAGGAAAACCCCTATATAGCCCCAACATTTTCTCTAGATCTTACACATTTAGGTATTGAAGATATTCACGTGTTGGAGGCTTCATTACTTGGATCATTGTGAGCATTTTCTATTTCTTATTCTCTTAGCTTATCTTACTTTACCATTTACTTTACTTCAGTCTTAGTGTATTATGTTATTTTCTTATATTTTGGAAGTTCTCAGTAATTAGATTGCTAGTAGTCACTTTGATATTTTTTTGTGATATTCTTGCTTTCAGGTCCGCAAGACGTCAGTACACCTCTAGGATGCCAGCACGTTGTGTTTCCATTCTTGCTCTGTGCTATCATCCTTTAGTCGAGAGCCTGTCATTTTTTCCAAAAAATCTTTGTGACCTACTCTTTCTGATTTTAGAACTCTCACTTTGTTCCCTAAGGTAGTTTAGGGAAGTTCACCCCTTGGGAATATCTTGAGAATAAAGAGAATAATGAGTATTAAATCCCCCTTCTCTACATTTTGATGAACCCAAAGTGAACCATAGTATTTTTCAAAAAACTAGGAATTTATTTACCCCAACTTGGTGGGGTCATAAATTTTGACTCGGTGCTCGGAATTCATAACCGTTTACACCATTGGAAAGGTCTTCAAGAGGAATAATTCAATCCCTAAAATACCATGCCTTCAACTATTGAATTTTAGGGACTGGCGCAAGTTTCAACCCCAAATTCTGCTCTGAAGACCTCTAAAAATGAAAATTACTAGAACCTAGAAAATACCAAAAAAAATTGAAAATATGGATTTTTGGTTTTTCTTAGTTCTGTCACCTCTAGACTACTCTGGATCAGCTAACTAGTTTATTCACTAGTTATTATTGTTATCTTATCATTTTCAAAATGAATTTAATATCTTCTTTGATGAGTTCAGTATCTAATTATATTCAAAGTGTTAATGATGTTCCATTTCATGCATGTGATGGTGACTTGGTTTTACCCATGTCACTTGGTATCTTTGATCCTTCTAATAAGTTTCCTCTTGCGTCAAAGGATATTTTTTTGCAAGAAGATGAAATCATTGATACTTTCCTTAACATTACTCTACCTTCTCTTCATTCCAATTCACTCTCTTCTAGAGATGATGCATTAGCGAATGATGAATCTCCTTCCACATTTGATCCTCCCTGGATTGATGTTGAGAATATTTCTTTGAATAATTATTCCACTAGTTGTGACGAGTCTGTAAATATAATCTATGTATTTGTTTCCCCTCAAAGGCCTAAGATACCTTTTATTTATCTGACCCCAGCTATTCCTTCTCCTAAAAATATTTTTTCTATTAATGGTGTTCCATTTGATGATGATTCTCTTGATCTTTGTAAGGCTCCCTCTTATAGAGTGGTAGCCCATACTTATAAGACTAGAAAGAATTAAAAAAATGTTAATCAACCAAGCCTTCCTCAAGCACCTAAACCTACAACTAAAGCACCTGGTGATTACGATCTTGTTGAGCAACTTCCAGTTACTTAGACTAAGATCTCACTGTGGGACTTGCTTCAGTCTACTCTGGTTTACCAAGGTATGCTTCAGAAAACCTTTTTAAAATATCCTTTTGCATTCTTCCGCTAGGTCGAAATATGTTGATGCATTGATAGCTCATATTCTTGTAGATTCACCGAATATTACATTCTATCCTCAAGAACTCCCACCTTCGGAAGTACAGAGGCAGGCGGACCCTCTAATGATTATATTCCACATTAACAATATTGGCATTAGATGTACTCTTGTTGACGTTGGTTCAACACTCAATGTATGTAGCATTGATCTATTGCCTAAGATTAATATTGATTCATCTTCTCTTAATGCTTCTTCTGTTGTTATTTGTGGGTTTGATAATGTCGATCAACAATCCCTAGGCATGGTAGTCTTTCCTTTGAGGTTGGGACCCATTACTGTACCCACCCTTGTATATGTTAGAAAAATTACCATATAAAATTCTTCTTGGTAGACCATGGATTCATGCTATGGGTACAGTCCCATCTACCTTGCATAAATATATTAAGTTCATTTGTAACATTCGAGTAGTCACAGTCAAGGCTGACCATGAGGCTATGCACTTATGTGAGATGGCAGTTGTCGATCTAGTTTCGGTTGTTCCTACTCTGATTCCTTCAGTGTCTTCCAATGTGTCGATGTTTACTCTAGCAGTACCTACTACAAAGGATACTCTTGAGATAAATGTCCCTGAAGAAGATCCTTCTGAAGAAAAAAATCTTAAGTCTACTCTTTCTACTTCTCAAAAGAATGCATGTCTTGGTGATGATTGGGGTTCCTTAGACTTTACATACTCCTTCATTGGGGAACATAAAGTTGACCTGATCCACTTAATACTTCCAATAACAACATCCACACCCGCTATCAAAGATAATTATTCTTCTATATCGCGGGATAGTGTGAACAATAGTTGTAATGTCCTCAATGTTGATCCTCATCCTTTTGAGGAAGATGATCATGCTTATGCTAGCAATCCTATCAAGAAGGCTGATAGTGATCCCCTAGAAGAGTGTGATCCCCATTGTTCGAATAATTCTCTCTATGAAGATCCTCCATTGTCTTCTATCTTCATGTCTTCCTCTTGTGAGCAGTCGAACTCTTCTTCACAAGAGAAAGGGTTGCTTCTTGCTCCTCATTCTTTATCTAAGCAAGAGCATATTTTGTTGAGGTTTGTCAAAGCCCACTTGATTACTCTTCCTTCTCTTAAATGTAAGAAAACTCATAAGCATGATAAAAAAAAACATTCTTTCTATGCATACCATCAAGTGCCTGGCCATTCCACTAGTGAATGTAAGGCCTTGAAGGATAAGATACATCAAATTCTTGATTCGGGTGTCATCACTCATTTATTTGTTGATGCACCTACCTCTTCTTCAACTAACAAGTGATATCGAGGTCTACCTCTATCCTGTATGCTCTAAGTATCTTGCATGGTTCTCCTCCCCTGTACATTGGGGGGGCAATGATAACTTGTTCTAGGGATGTGTTTCCTACTTAAGGACCCCCTCTCTTCTCTATTCCTTTCAAATGAAGTGTCTCTTAAGGGTATGTGCAGAATCATGATGGGCCAAAAAGTGGCGATATGATGGGTATGTGTAGGGTATGTGGCTGACGACTTTTTCTTAACCCAAAATTGATGAAATGAAAAGGGTTTTTAAAGGAGATTCTCAGCTTTCCACCAATATAAATTATGCTTTAATTTGAATTTAATAAATAATTATTATTCATTTTCTATTTGAATTACGACTAAAGTCCCGATTGATGGGTTGATTGAAAAACATCTATAGCTTTCAAACAGTATCACATTTTTTTAATCCAACACATGTGTCACATTCTATGCTTCACATACTATAGGATTAAAAAAAAATGAATTTCATGAAGTTTTGAACAAGTTAAGGTGGTCAGACATACAAGCTTTTATATTTTTTTTAAGTTGTAATTAAAAAATCATAATTAATTATTTTCATGCATCACATTCGAACATGAGTCCTCTACTTATATCTAAAATCTTATAAAAAAATATTATCATTTTATTGTGGTTAGGGTGGTCAGACAGACACCTACTTATTTTTCTGAAATTTAAGTACTCTTGCATTGAAATTTCAAATTTTCACCAAATAATTTTATTTTTTTAAATAAACCTAGTAGTTTAGAAACTACATTCAATTTGCTACAGATTCTATTCTTACATATTTTTGAAATAATATAGATAACATATTCAAATTTTTATGTCAAGTTGCTTAACTTTGATTTTTCTAAATTTTTCGCCACTTAAGGGCCTATTTTTTCCATGATGATCTTGCAAATACCCTTGAGTGGACCCCTTTTTCTTTTGAAGGGTTCCCAAGGGACCCCTTTGAAATCTTTTCTCTCGAATGAAATCTATGGCGTCTAGCTTGGAGGCAGCTTGACTAGACCTATCTTTTTTGTGACTATCTTGCAATGCAGCTTGTGGTAGACATAGACTTCTCTGATCAGTCTTGCTCTACAGAACCGAGAACCTGTAGAGCCCCTTTGCATCAAGCTTACCTAACATGTTTAGTCTATGGATTAACATGTCGCTTTGTAGGTATGACTGTGAAGTTGCTTTTCAATCAGCCTTGCAGGATCAAGTACTTGTAAGGACCCATCTGACTTTGTGGATTCCCCTCACATTGGGATTCTTTGCATGTCTAAGGGCCTGTGAAGTGCTTACATCCTATGGGATCTATTCACTGTTGGTCTACAGGCCTTCGGTGCAATTTGTTCAACTCTATAGGAGAGAGTACCTACAGATCCTTTTGTTCACCTTCTGTAGGTCTACGGATCTGTAGCATATTTGTTTAGCTCTCTTTGAGTCTAAGGACCTGTGGAGCCATCTCTCTTGGAATTTTGGTTCCTTTCCCTCTATTAAATTCTCTTTCTTCTTAATTGTATAAACCGGATCAAATATTTGCATCTTCGAATCCTAAGTATATGCTCTTTCTCTCTTCGATATTGGTTGCTTCCCTGACTTTTGGGTGTATTCTTCTCTTCAAGCAATCAATCCTTACATTCTTCTCTCCATTTTAGAATTCTTTTAAGTGTGTTATTTCTTAATTTGGGGATGACACATAGTACTGAGAGAACCTTTTACATCGAGGTCTCTTTCAATTTGTTGACTCAAATCCTTTAGTTTTTTGTGTGTCTATTTGTGTGTTTTTATGTTCTAACCTCATGGTGTAATGGCTTTTTATGTTCTAACATTACTGTCTTGTGTAGGTCTTCCTTGTCTAATGCATTTGTTTTGCAGGTCTTCAACCTAGGGGCATGCTTCCTTGGTTCGAAGAGTTGTCTGCTTCCTCTATAGTATCCTTTTGGTATCATGATGTTATTTATGTTTAATAGATTTCCTTTAGCATGCATATTAGTGTAGATTCGTATGCCCGCTAAAGTGGGGGAAAAATGGAATGTCGTAAAATTGCACCCCTTGCAATTTCACATACATATTTGCATCCACTTTAGTGTCCACTCCCTTAGAACTTGTGCAGTCTCATTTCAGCCCTTGCATCAGCCTTTTTCCCTCTCAGGATGCTCAAATCCCCTTTTTAGCAACTACCTTCACTCGTCAGCTTTGTGTCAAACCTTGTACTTTTCTTGTTCTTATCATTTTGTAGTGTGATGTGTCTAGACGCCAACATGCCATGTAGACATCCATGCTCCATGCTAGCATCCTGTGACATTTCAACATTCAAACAACTATTTCAGTGCATGTTTTCCACTTGTCAACAAGTTTTTTTGGTGGTAACGGTCTTGGACACCTTGTAACCGCTCGGGAAGCTTCTTTTCCCTCTTTAAAAGTTGTCTTTTCAACCCATTTTGGGCCTTCTTCTGCTTCTTGGCTTCTATCTTAACACATTCTCCCATCTTTTTAGCACAGTTCCATACAACTTGCTACAACAGCATTCTCTAAAGCTCTCACAACACCCTTTGCAACACTCTTGGCTCTTGCAGTTCTATTTCTCTCTCCATTTGGCTTCCTTAAGCCTTGTAGCTCTATCTCCCTCACCTTGTGCTTGTCAGCATCTTGGGATTTGACACATTCCCTACCTATTGCATCTCCATTTTGTGATATGGTTTCTCCTCAAGCAGGGATTGCTTTTATCACCTATATTATATGATATGAGTTCTCATCCTCAAGTAGGGATTGCTTTTATCACTCTTGCATTCATTCCATTTCTATCTACTATTTCTCTCTATCTATCTAGCTTTCCATGGAGGTGGGAACACCAAAATGAGGGTTTGACTAAGGAAAACCCCTATACATCCCCAACATTTTCTCTAGATCTTACGCATGCAAGTATTGAAGATATTCACGTGCTAGAGGATTCATTACTTGGATCGCTATGAGAATTTTCTATTTATTATTGTCTTAGCTTATCTTACTTTACCATTTAATTTACTTCGGTCTTAGTGTATTTTGTTATTTTCTTGTATTCTGGAAGTTCTCAGTAATTAGATTGCTAGTAGTTGCTTTGCTATTTTTCTATGATATTCTTGCTTTCTAGTCTGTACGAGACATCATCATGCCTCTAGGATGCCAGTGCGTCACGCTGTCACCCTTGCACCACGTTGTCGTCCTTTAGCCAAGAGCCTATAATTTTTTCCAAAAAATCTCTGTGACCTACTCTTTCTGATTCTAGAACTCTCACTTTGTTCCTTGAGGTAGTTTAGGGCAGTTCACCCCTTGGGAATCTCTTGAGAATAAAGAGACTCATGAGTAGTGAATTCCCCTTCTCTACACAAAGTACGCTTACTAGTGATTTTGGAAATAGAATTATTTCCAAGAGTCACAAAATCTCCTTCAAATTTATTAAAATTCATGAACTTAATTTTATCTCTAGTCATGTGGATAGAACATTCACTATATATGATCCACAGATTCTTCACTTTCTAAGCATGTAGAGTAGTTTGAGCAATCATTGATTTCTCTTACTTTTTCTCTTCCATAACATTCTTCTAGACTTTATCTGATTCGTGACTCCTTTCTAATCCTTTTATTCCTATTTTTGATAGAGGACTCAGAAAATTGCTTCTACAGTTCCTAGCAATGTGTCCAAAGTTGTTGCATTTGTAGCAAATAATATTAAAATTGTACAGAGGTACAAATGCATTACTACTAACAAAGTTATTTCTTCTTACCCAATATTTTCTATAGTCCACAACCCTATGACCAAAATTATTGCAATTAAAACAATAACCGGAAAAATAATAATTAAACCTAGTGTTGTATCGTTGTCTTTTTTATCTTCTATTCTTCTTTTGAACTTGGATAAAACCATCATTTTGTGTCTTGCTTTGATCATTTGTAGTAACTATAGCATCGTAAATTGTCACCCTCAAATAGTTTTACACTATGTTTTGTCCCCCCTAAATTATTTAGCCTAATTGAGTCCCTAATTTCCTAAAATTATGCATTATATAGCCCATTTGTACTACTTTTTGAGAATTTGCAAGCATTGAACAAATGCAATCAATTAATGTTTTACTCCCTGATACATTGTGTCCTAGAAAATAGGGCCAAGACCACATATGCCCATGGGCGTATGGGTCCCCCTATTTTGTCGAGGACCAATTTTTAATATGTTAGAGTGGCCATTTTAACATTCAATATTCAAATTTCAAATGTCAACTATTGAGATTTAATTCTCAAGAAATTAGAGAAATGCCTATAAATACCTAATTATTACATCATTTGAAATCTAACAAGCATTCGTGAGCAAAAATGATTTCCAAGATCATTCAAGAGTAAGTCAAGAGTAACATTTTAGAGCATTATTGTAGCAATTCAAGATACAACATCATGTTGAATTCTTTGTGTGTTCATGTTATCATTGTTTTGTTAAGGCTAACACTTTTTAGGTCTCCAAAGAATTCAAGAAAGAACGATCAAGATCTTGAGGTGATGTGCATGAATTCATTCCTTCAAGGAAGTCATTGAAGGGTGGTGAGTTGCAACACCTTTTGGTTTCATCATTCCTTCATTTTAATTATCCATTTATCATTGAAATTTTCCATTATTGAAGTGGAAGCACTTACATGGGGTTTAACTGAGGTAAGCCCCTAAATGGCCTAACACTTTCCCTCTCTTTGAACATGTAGGTTATAGGTTTGAATAGGATTGAATAAATATTGAAGAAAATTTGTTCATTGTTGCATTCAAAGCCTTAAATCTTGTCAAGCCACATAAACTAACCTATATAGAATTATCCAACAATATTTTGATAACTTTGTAGATGGAAATCAAAAGCTTGGATCTGTCGTCAAAGGACCCCAAAATTTGATCAGCACACCTTATCAAGGACTTATACACCCCTTGGTGACTATTTCCTCCTACATTGGCTAAATCAATTGTTTTTGGGTAGGTACACAGTCCTCTACACTTCCCAATTTGCCTACAAACTATTGTTTTAGTCTATGTATTGTCAGGATCTTGCATTTTTCATATTAGGGAATATAGTCTAATTAGGGTAATAATATAAAATCAAGGCATATATTCTAATTATGGAATCAATAACAACTATACTAACTTATATATTGTAAATGATGATTTTGGCAAACCAAATGCTCTCTTGCACTTCTAGGGTTTTTCACCTAAAAGGAGAGGAATTGGGTCCAAAATGAAAATGTCTACACTCAAGATTAATGTGAAAGGGATGCAATGTATCTAAATATGATTTCCTAATGCAAAAAATTGAAAAGGAAATGATTTACTGATGCTAAACCTAAGAAATGTGAAGTGCTGGAAAACACAGTGTTGTATGGAAACATGTTATAAATGACCTAGAAATGCAAACAAAACTAGATAGAAAGTTATGAAATAAAATGTGTGCACCTGCAAACTGATGAAGAGAAGAATGGAGATTACAGAGACCTTTGAAATTCTAAAAAAACTGAATTTTGAGCCAACTGGGACACTTACGCCAAGTTGTACGACTTAGTCCTAGATCAGGGAAACTGCTCCGAAGCCCATTTCAGCCAAATAGGTATCCAAATCTAAAAAAAAATCTGAAAAACAAGTTCATTGGGACTAACTTACCACTAGTGGCAACTTAATTCACTTCTAAATTTTTGAAAATTCAGAAGTAGAAACGGATGCCCAAGGTCTGCACTCTGGTTTCCCACAGGTATCCGCTTATGAAACTCTAATTTTCGAGCCTGGAGGTGACTTTTTACTGATACTTTGAATTGGTCAATAAGGAGATTTCTTTAATGAATCTTCAACCTAATCTTCAATGATCTTCAAACCCTTAAAGTTCCTAAATCTGCAAGCACACAAGACAAGAAGGAGAAAAGTTGAATGTTAGGGCATGGGGGTTTGCCTTGGTCAAACCCCTTTTTTAGGTAATTAAACCAAAATGAAGAAATGAGATAATGAATCATGAAACAATGGAGTTAGTGCCTTTCAATGGTGATATATCTTGAATTTCTATAGCAATAGTTGAAGAATCTACTCTTGAGTGTCTTGCAATGATAAAACCCTAGCTTGCTTGACTCGAGAACATGATGAGTGATGAATTGGTGCAGGAGCACCCAGGGCCTTCAAGGATCTTTTCAAGGATCAGGAGTGTGCAGGGGTCAGGAGGACCTTTCAAGCAAGTCAAAACATCAATTATGACCTGTTGGAGCCTATAATGGCATTTGGGATGAATAAATGTAATGAGAATGTTAAAAGTTCTAAGGTTCCTGATAAGGAGTCTAGGTTAAAAATGCAATGTAAAGGGAAAATCATGTTCTATGGGTTTCATTAGTGTTCTAATGCTTTAGGTTGGTCAAATAAATTTGGATATTGAAGGTCCAATAGTTTTTAGGTGATAGATTTTAATAAAATGTAAGTTTGCAATTTCAAATTTTTGAATTTAGTTTAGGCAAGAAAGGGAGTTTTGAGAGTTTTAGAGTAAATTAAGCAATGTAATCAATCCAAATCGGTTGGATCAGTTGGATAATTGGTTTATAACCCTAAAATTATCATTTGTACGGAGGTTAGGTGGTTGGTGAAAGCATTGTACAGACTGTTCTCAGAAAATACAACAAAATTTCTATTTTCTTGCAATTTTCTGTGTTTTTTTGAGGAACCATTGAATCTTATTGAAGTTATCTCCATTTGGATGCTTTATTAATTTGTTTTTACATGTTTTAACACCCCTCACATGTTCTGATAAGGGAAATAGATCAATTCTTGCACGTTTTAATTGACTGTCCACAGGAAAAGTTTAGATTTTGCTCTGTTTTGAGAGTTCTAATGAAGGAATGATCCATTTCATGGAGTATTATGACTGAAAATCTATGAAATGGATCACATATGACATGTATCATAAGAAACTAACAAAGAAATGTGCAGGGAAGAAGAATCAAATGGTGTACACTAAGATTTCATTGTGAAAAATGCTTGAAGATGGAGGCTAGGGTGTAGCAGCAGAAGATCTGCCTTAATGAGGGGCATGTTTTTGAGTTTTTATTGACTAAATATGTTGTCCTAATGGTGTAGAGTCAAGGAGCAAGTTCTGGAAGTGATTCGAAGGTTAATTTTCAAGAAGCCCTAGTTTTTGAGGCAAGTTAAGGAGGGTTTTGTGCTGGAGCGTGTTAGATGTGTCATAGAGGTCTAAAAACTTGTAATCCTTGGTTTTGAGTCATTTTAGGAGACTGCTGAATGTTTCATGGTCAGGGGTTGAGTTTAAAGAGGGGTTGCTTTGAAAAAGAGGGCTAATTAGGCCTAAATTTGAGGAAACAGAAGATTTTTGATTGGTGTGCTCCAAAACAAGTGCCATCAAGAATCTAGTATGTTATGTATCATCACAAACCACATCTGGTTCAATCATTAGTTTGGAGGTTCCTTTGGAAATGTTGAGTGCAAAGTCAAAAATCCTTCGCTAGAGGCCTAGTTGGGCTAGTAGCCTAGTTAAGGTGAAAATTTGGTTTTGTGTCTATGTCAAAGGGTTGGGCTTTGAAATCATTCAAAAAAAGTTTTTTTGGGTCTCTTAAGAGTGTTCCTATGTTTTGGGTCCATAACGAAGGCAAATAAGTCATGAATGCAAAGTTGAGGCCTTATCTCCATGTTGGTGCCTAGTTGAAAGGTTGAGAGTGAATCATTGTTAGTCTTGTAACTTGGTGTTTCTTTCAAAGTCCCTGACCCTCTGCATCATGAATGATAAAGAGTTATGAATTAATATGAGTTAGGAGAAGGAAAAATGAGGGGAAAAACCCTTATTTATATACAATTATGCCTTAATTCCCAAAAATACCTCATCACAGGCCAACCTTAGGTCTTAAAGAATAAAAACCCGAAAGAAATTTGAATTTATTTTGATTTTTGAGCCAAATGGGACTAAGTAGCCCAAGGTGGTGACTTAATCCACCTAAGAAATTTTGAGTGGATGTTGGAGATTAAGATGTATTAAATGTTGTTTATTGGGTTCTTCTTCAACAAGACACTTAATTAAGGCCTGTAAGAGCATAAAGGGGCCATTTAAAGCATAAGAAAGGTGTAAATATTGATGACAAGCCTAGGAAAGTGTGAAATTTTGTTACAAGACTTTAAAACACTTTCAAATAGTTCTTGGTAAGGTTATTTAGGTGAATTATAACATTATGATCCTAGAAAAGTGTGAAGATGTGTTACAACACCTTTACAAGATATCATTAAATGCAATTTATTGAGTTTGCAAGGGTCCAAGACTTAGTGTGGATGTGTAAAACACCTCACAACACTAAATGAAGGCCTCATTAAGTCCAATTTGTCATTAACTATTCCCATATCAAGCAAAGTATACACTTTTTGGCAACACATTAAGCCCCCACTTTAGTGAGAGGATGAAATTGCTTCAAACTCTCGCTAAAGTAGCCATTCAACGGAGTCCAATTGTACCAATGTGGATGACAAAGAATGACAAAGATCAAAGGATATTGTGCAAGCCCCCAAGATCCAAGATCCTAAGACAAGTGAACATAAGTATGAAAAGACACATGCAAGGTGAATGATTTGCAACAAGACACGATACATGATCTTACAATGGCAATAACTAGAAGGAAATGAAAATGGGGTGGATCAAGCTTCGACCATTTGTCCAACACATTATGAATTAGATCTAGGCTTGTTTGTTTGAAAATGTGTACTCACTCTAGGCCAACAAAACTTATGGTTGTCTGTCAGGTGATAAATCCCAAGTATACTCACTCTGGGGCCACGAAACTTTTGGTTTTCCATAAGGTGAGAAATCTCGAAAGGTGGCTATGGGGAAAGTCGTGCCTTGAAATTGGCTTCCCGCTCAACCATATCAAAGTTATACCTCCTGATAAATTTAATAAGGTTCCACAATGAAAATGATTTTCAAGCTCTATGAGGTAAGAAAAACTTTGTATGCTTGACACTTATAAACATTGTTAGTGCAAGATAGTGTAAGGAATGTTAAAGGGATTTTTCTTAATTCGTGCAACATCTCATCCTAGGGGACATTGTGCTTAACGTCTCCAAGAGAGTATGTGTCAAAGAAGTATCATGCTCTTGGAGGGAATCAATCCAAATGACACCACCAAGAAAATGATGCATCACAAGACAAAAGAAATTTCCCAATGAAATATGAATGTCAATGTATTCCCCCACTTTAAAGCGATTGCTAACACCAGTACTGTGAGCAATTGATTTAAAGTAGAAGAAGGAAGACGTGAGAGCTTACTCGAAAAGCCCTATTCCAAGTCATATGTTTTCAAGAAGCTACATCATGAGAAGGATAGTATGTCATATGCGAGCCAACTTAAGGCATGTCATCCACATCCCAAGCTTGCTCTTTTGTATTCATGAAAGGATAATGACTAACCAAAGGAGGCAACCACAAGTGACATACAAGGACAAGGCTATCGAACCCCCTTGCCCCCACTTAGTGTAGGATAAGGGTGAGCCAAAATGATGCATGCTAGAGTGAAAATCAATATCAAGTAGAGGAATTAGGTTCCCCCACAGAGGGAAGCATACCAAACTCCTAAAAATGTTGTATTTTATGACTCAAAGCTTTACATTCATTAGTGGAGTGACCATGAACTCTATGATAGGTGCAAAATGAAGTCTTGTAAGAGCATTTATATTGAGTTCTAGGAGGGATGGTGATCAAGTGATCTTGGCGGAGTCTCGACAAGATACCCTCTTGATCAATGGTAGAAGGTGGTATGGTGATATGTGACAAAGATACCACTTGCTTAGTAGTGGTTGTCATATCTATGCAAGACTCTTTAGATTGCGAGATTTTATTTTCTCCATTATAGGAGGATATAAAATCTAAAAAATTCAAATCATGATTGTTTTGCGAGATGACATTGACATTAAGCGAAGGTGTATTTGTTTGTTTCATATTTTGTAAAGGATGATTTTCAAGACCACTAGTGTCGGGGTGTGCAATTAAGAATAATGTAGGAGTATGTGTTGTGATATTGTTGATGGTGAGTGAAGGTTTGGCGATCTCTATTATAGGATAATAACCAAGACCATGAGTTGTTTGTTGTGTGTTAGGATTGATGGGGACACAGATACCTTGTTCTCTAGCACCACATCCTTTTCCACTATATCCAAGTTGTTTCATAAGCTCATAACCTTTTCCATAAATCTTTTTCATTGATTTGGAATTGGGTGGTTGTTCATTATTGTGTTCATCAAAGTTTGTTGTGTAATATGTTATGTTTTGGTATAAAGTGGTTGAGGTGGATGCTTTCGAAGGGTCTACTGAGTTGTGTGTTGACATGACTAATTTTTCATGTCCCTTAATTGAATCTTTGTTTATGATCTAGTATTTGTCCATGAGTGTTGGTGTGAAGTCTAAGGGACCCCAATCATCACCGAATAACTTGGAGTGTTGTTCTTTGTTTTTTGGTTGTACAAGTTCCATGTGTGTAGTGGATATTGATGTGTTGTTTTTCTCAATGTTCAAATGACTATTGGGAGTGGGGTCAGCTTCAAGGATGTGCACTTTGTTGTTGTAGATGTATTTCATTTTTTGATGAAGAGTGGAAGGCACACCATTCATTGCATGAATCCATGGTCTGTCTAAAATAAGATTGCATGAAAGTTCATGAGGCGTAACATGGATTAGTGTATTCAATGTGGCCAGTCCAGTTGTAATAGGTATAATGATCACTCCAAGTGGTTTCGTTTTGACATTGTCAAATCCCTTAATAGATAAAGAATCAGGTTGAATGTTCAATTGATCAATTCCAAGCCTATCTAGAAGGCTCATACTACACACATTAACCCCTGAGCCAATGTCAACAAGGGTTCACTTTGTCCCTTTTGTTTTGTATTGATATATGAACATGAAAGCATCATTTTTTTTTTGCACTTCCAAAGGGGGGAGTTCACTTTGGTGGAAAACAATGTCAGCATTTAATCCTTGAATTATGGAGCCTATGTCATTTGGTTGCGCATTAGAAGGGATACGTACTTGTTGTAAAGTCGTTTGAAGCATAGTGTGATAGGTAGGTGAGTTTTGAAGAGGGTCCCAAAGGCATATCTTTGTGGGAGTGCTCTTAAGTTGTTCGACGAGATCATACTCCCTTAATCAAGGAGGAGGAAAATTAGGTAATGGTAAGGAAGTCGAGGTTGGTTGTTGTGGGGATGAATTTTTTCTAGTGTTATACGTATGAGAAATGGTAGTATGGCTCAGTTGCTGCGATAAATTATGCTGAGCTGGGTAGAAGGTGAATTTGACTTTGGGTTGAGTTGAAGATTGGTGTGATGGTGGATAAAGGATGAGTTCAAGTTGTTGAGTTTGTTGTTTGTGTGAGGGGGGATAAAGGATGAATTGAGGTTGAATGATATTAACATCCCTTGGTGAATGAGAGTCTAACATGGACTCATCATCTTCATCTAAGGGAATAATATCATTATTGTCAATGTTATCCTTGTCTTGTATCATGATATTCTCCCTAGGAGGAGATTTTTTAGGGGAACTACAAACCACATGTTATTGAAAAGTAAGGCTTGGTTCTTCCAAAATAACTTCATCGCAAATAAGGGAGTTATTAATGGTTGAATATGTTTGATTATTGATAGTAGGGAGGGTAGGGGAAGACTTTATTTGATTTTATGTTGTCTCTAAGCTTTCATTCTCTTGTTCCATATTATCTACCCTAATAGGAGAGCTTGCAATATGGTCATCCAAGTTTGAAGTTTGTAAAGGAGCTTCATCACAAGTAGGGGAGGCATCAAGAGAAGGACCATGATGATTTTCAAATAGATTGTCCCAAACGTTAGGAGCATTAGGGAAGGGAGGGTCAAGATTCTCATGACTCTTAATAGGGATGTCTTCTAACACCAACCTATCCTCTTTACATTGAGGAGGGATATTAGGAGATGGACAAGTTTGATTGTCATGACCATGGAGACTTGGTAAGGTGATATTTAGAAATGTGTCTATGATCTCATGTTCTTGTTATCTAACATCTTCCAATGGGGAATGAGGAAATGGAAAATCAAGACCCTCAAGGTTTGTAACTTCTTGCACCAAGATACCTTAGTCACTAATAGGAGAGGTATCGGGAGAAGAACAAGTCTGATTATGATGATTTTCGACACTACCATTCTCACTAATGGGCAATGTAAGATTAAGGATTGTGCCAATGGTTTGATCATGTTTCTTAAAGTCCTCATTGTGGTAATCAAAAGTGAACTCATAAGAGGGAATGTTGTACTTATACAATCCACTATTAACGAAATCAAAGCCACATCTTTTGAAAGAAAACATGCTATGATGAAAAAAGAAAGTTCAATGCAATGACTTAAAAGGAAATGCGATTTTTTAGTTTTTAAGTAAGCTAATTTTATGTTTACACAATGCAACAACCTAAAAATGAAATGTTGTAAATGCAAAATTGAAAGTAAGCAATGCATGAAATGAGCTAATTTAGGCTAGATCGAATCAAATGCAAGTTACAGAAACTCAGCCAATTGACACAGATAGGTAATGGCACCAAATAGAAGCTTAAAAATAGGGTTTTTAGCACTATAAAAGGTTGTTTCAAGGGTGAACAGGGACTAATTCGCCCAAGGTGGTGACTTAGTCCCAATAGGGATTTTTTTGAGATTTTTCAAATTTTTCTGATGGGTTTTGATGGTCTTAGTACTCTATAATGCAATCCTAAGATGCAAATGCAAACTTTTAGAGATTTTCAATGATTTAAGATGCAAAAATGCTCGTAATTGAAATGATTTGAAAAATAACTACCCTAAATTAATGTTTTTGACCTAAATGCATAAAAAAAATGTTCCCGAAAGTTTCCAGACTTATAGTATATGATACTAGGAGGCTTAGGAAGCACAAAAATGAGTTTTTTGATGTTGTATCAAACACTGAAAAATATGGACTGGGACTAAGTCTCCTAGACTGGCGAATTAGTCCTAGTTAGGGTTTTTTGCAAATTTTTGAGGAATTTTTAATGGATTTTGATGTTTTAGATGTGGTATGATGTAGACCTAAGATGAAAATGCAAATTTACAAAAAAAATTAATGATTTTAGATGTCAAAAATGCAACCTAAATGCACTTTTATGGATGCAAAATTTGAAACCTCGCATGCAAATCCTAATGCAAGGTCAATGTGAGCTAGATCTATGATGAAGGAATCCAAATCAAAAAAGAAAAGTGCTCTAAATTTAGGTTCACCAAAATGTAAATGATGATTTTGGCAAACCAAATGCTCTCTTGCACTTGTAGGGTTTTTCACCTAAAATGAGAGGAATTGGGTCCAAAAGGAAAATGTATACCATCAATATTAATGTGAAATGGATGAAATGTATCGAAATATGATGTCCTAATGTAAAAAATTGAAAAGGAAATGATTTATTGATGCTAAACCTAAGAAATGTGAAGTGCTGGTAAACACAGTGTTGTATGCAAACATGTTATAAATGACCTAGAAGTGCAAACAAAACTAGATAGAAAGATATGAAATAGAATGTGTGCACCTAGAAACTAGTGAAGATAAAAATGGAGATTGCAGAGACCTGAGAAATCTTGAAAAATATGACTTTTTTGCCAATTGGGACACTTACGCCAAGCTAGGCGACTTAGTCCTACATCGGGGAAACTACTTTGGAGCCCATTTCAACCAAATGGGTACACAAATCTACAAAAATTTCTCAAAAATAAGTTCAATGGAACTTAGTCGCCACTAGTGGTGACTTAGTCCACTTTTGAATTTCTAAAAATTCAGAAGTGGAAACAGATGCCCAAGGTCTGCACTTTGGTTTCCCACAGGTATCTACTTCTGAAACTCTGATTTTCAAGCCTGGAGGTGACTTTTTATTGATACTTTGACTTGGTCAACAAGGAGATGTCTTTAATGAATCTTCAACCTAATCTTCAATGTTCTTCAAACCCTTAAAGTGCCTAAATCTGTAAGCACACAAGACAAGAAGGAGAAATGTTGAATGTTAGGGCATGGGGGTTTGCCTTGGTCAAACCCCTTTTTTAGGTAATTAAACCAAAATGAATAAATGAGATAATAAGAATAAAAAAATGGAGTTAGTTCCTTGCCATGGTGATAGATCTTGAATTTCTACAGCAATAGTTGAAGAATCTACCCTTGAATGTCTTAGGAAGCTATCTTGATGTCTTGCAATGATAAAACCCTAGCTTGATTGACTTGATAACATGATGAGTGATGAATGATATTTACAGTTATGACTTAAGATGAGTTAGGAGATGGAAAAAAGAGGGGAAAAACCCTTATTTATACACAATTATGCCTTAATTCCCAAAAATACCTCATCACAAGCTAACCTTAGGTCTTAAAGAATTAAAACCCAAAAGAAATTTGAATTTATTTTGATTTTTGAGCCAAATGGGACAATAGAAGTCACCCAAGGTGGCGACTTAGTCCACCTAGGAAATTTTTAGTGGATGTTGGAGATTAAGATGTATTAAATGTTGTTTTATCAAGTTCTTTAACAAGACACTTAATTAAGGCCTGTAAGTGCATAAAGGGGCCATTTAAAGCATAAGAAAGGTGTAAGTATTGATGACAAGCCTAGGAAAGTGTGAAATTTTGTTACAAGACTTTACAACACTTTGAAATAGGTCTTGGTAAGGTTATTTAGGTTAATTATAACATTATGATCCAAGAAAAGTGTAAATATGTGTTACAACACCTTACAACACCTTTACAATATATCATTAAATGCAATTTATTGAGTTTGCAAGGGTCCAAGACTTAGTGTGGATGTGTAAAACACCTCACAACACTAAATCAAGGCCTCATTAAGTCCAATTTTCCATTAACTATTTCCATATCAAGCAAAGTATACACTTTTTGGTAACACATATATAGATATATAATTACATAATAATCCTAAAAAATAATGCTTAAAGTGTATCCCATTCATTGGGGTAGGAAGAGTCTCATCATATAGCCTTGAAAGTTGAAATAAATTGTCCTCCTTATAGCTAATGATGATATATGGACCACTCTAGATGACGTCAAATTTGGTATTTCTTTTTTCTTTGGCTTTCTTGGCATCCCACTTTAGCACTGGAAGTCTCCTTTAAAAACTCTATTAATAGCATTTCTATCAAAAATATTCTTGAGTTATGTTTGATGATCCTCAATAGCATGTATAGCCTTGTTCCTAATTTCTTATAACTCCATTAGCTCAACCAACCTCACTATCATGGCATCATTTCTTGCCAATTCTAGTTATTGTGTTAAATTAAGAGAAGACAACTCTAGTGATAATGGTATCCTTTCCTCCCTTCCATAAACCAACATGAAAGGAGAATTGCTAATATCTCTCTTGGGAGTGATCTTGTTAGCTCAAATGGTTGTTTCTGGTTTGATATGCCAAGACATCTTATTATCTTCAATAGTCCTTTTAATTATTTTGATGAGGTTTTTGTTGGAAGAATCGGCTAAGCCATTACCCTGAGGATAATAATTTGATGAGTTTCTTTAAATATATACCATGATTAACTATCCAAACACTATTTTGGGTGCCAAAAAATACCTTGGCATTATCAAAAATGGTGGTGGAAGGGGTACCACACTTGGTCATAATTCCTTCAAGGAACTCCAAAATTGAAGCCTTAGTGGAATCATTTAATACAACTACCTTCATCCACCTAGTGAAGTAGTTTGAGGATACCAAAATCCATTTATGACTAGCACTAGATGGTGGATTTATCGTACCAATAAAATCCAACCCCCATTGTGTAAATCTTTGGCCTACTTGAATAGGATGAAGAGGGAGGGAAGCTCACCTTTTCTTTCTAGAAAAGAAAGCACATTTCTTTCAGTTCTTCACCAATTTATGAGTGTCATTAAATAGAGTTAGCAAATAATATGCAACTATCATTATTTTAGTAGCAATGGTCCTTGTAGAAAAATAGTGATTCGAGGAGCCATCATGGAATTCTTCTAATAGTCTTCTAACCCAATTTTTTCCAATGTATCTTAACACTCCATTGAGGTCCATTTTGAAAAGTATACCCTCTACTAAGTCATGGGAAATGGACTATAGCCTAAAATATTTCTCTTTATTTTATATAGACCTAGTGGATATTTACCTTCTTGCAAAAAGGTAGTCATATCATTCACCCAGGTATTTTGAGTGTCAATGTTGGTTGTTTGGTCCTCTTGCAACATAAGGGAAACGTCTATAGGGGTCTAAAATGTCAAGACAAGCTGTTCACACAACCCTTTTCCTCTCACAAGCTTGGTGATCTTGATTTCTACATCGTACTCAGTGAATTTTGCAATCCATCAAGCTTCTTTTTCATTGATATCTTTGCTCAAAAAAAAATCTTTGATGCTAGCATGAGGGATCATTAGTTGAATCTTATTATTGGATGCCATATGTTTGAACTTTTTTAATTCTCTAATAAAAATTAGCACCTACTTTTCAATATAGCTATACTTGAGCTCATAATATTTGAGTCATTCACTGAAAAAATAAATAAGCTACTCTAGATTTTCATTATTTAGCTACATTAAGACAACTAAAATACTTGTTTCTCCTCAAAAAGTGTAAATGATAAAATCCGTAAGATAATTTGGATTAGTAATAGTTGGTCTTGGGCAATTTATTTTATGATGACCTTGAAACTATCGTTTCCATCCTTGGTCTAGCTAAAGGACATGATTTTCTTCAACATAAAAGTGAGGGTTTTATCATGGTGACTAGGTTGGGAATGAACCTCCTTACAAAGTTGATTCTTTTGAGGAAGATTTGTAGTCCTTTCTTATGACTAGGAAGCAAAATGGACAGAATGGACTCTACTCTCTCTAGGTCAATGGATAAACCTATTTAGATACTATGTGTCATGGTAGTTTACCTTGGTCTATTGAAAACACATATTTATTTGGATTTAGGGATATACTATACTCCTTGAATTTCTTGATTACATGTTTAAGATGTTTGAAATGATAATATGTATGTTTGGAGAAGACAATAATATCATCAAGTTAGATGAGCAAAAACTCTAACAACATGCCTCTAAAGGTCATGTCCATTTCTCTTTAGAAGGTAGCACCAATGTTGGTCAACTCAAAAGATATTTTGTGATAGGAGTAAGTACCCCACTTGATGGTGAATTCCATTTTATTCTAGTATGATTCTTGAACAAAGATATAATTATAACCTGAATACCTATCCAAGAAGGAAAACCTTTCTAAACCACTTAATCTTTGTAGAATTTGTTCCATATAGGGGAGAGGATACTGATCTTTTGGAGAGGCTCTATTGATGTCTTTAAAATCTACACATAGTCTTATATATCCATTCTTTTTCATCAAAATAACAAGATTAGGCACCCAAGAGGAGTGCTTAATGGGAAAAATGATACTAGCTTATATGTGTTTGGTCAACTCCTTCCTCATTAAGGGCTTGATTTTTGGATTTACAATCCTTTTATTTTTCATGACAAGCTTTATATTTGGGTTTAATTCAATGGTATGTTGGGCTAGGCTTGGTTCAAAACATTTTAGATCTTCATAGGTCCACACAACTACATCATCATATTTATGACAAAGCTTAACAAAAAAAATTTGAATGCAAAGCACACCTTTCCCAAGTTTAGTGACATTCCCTCAGCCACAACAATTGTCTCTTAGTCGCCTTGCTTTGCAAATAGGTTCATCCTTTTGTCTTTCAATTGGTCATCAACGTTAAATATTCCTTCTTGGGTGATGAGACCCTTAGGAAATTTGTTAGTGTTGAGTTGCATGATTTTCTCTCCATATTGGTCTTGCAACATAGATTGATTCTTGGAAAAAAATTGCTTGAATATGTAGGAAATTGACAATTTGTTAGTCATTCTCAAATACCTACCAATTTACCTGGTTCTATGGAATAATAGGCCTTACAATGAGCCTACTATGTTTTTCCTTCTTGTTTGAAACATGTATTGGTATATCAAACTAAGCACCAATTACTACAAGTCTATCAACATGTTTATTTTGACTTTTAAGGATAGTTTGGATGCCAAATCCCTCAAAACCCTCAATCAAATTCCAAACCCCATGTTTTTAGGATTTGAGTAGGTTATTCTTAGTTATTCTCTAAGTTATGATTTGGTTGAAAAACAACTCACTATCTCCAAAGACCTAGAACAATTTGATCTTCCTTTTTTGTGCAAGTTGGAGACCTTGGATAAGGGCTTCATACTTATCCACATTATTGGTGCAACTGAACTAAAGCCTAAAAGATAATAAATTCTTCTCCTTTCTAGGAGATACTAGCATTACACCAACACCAACACTAATCTTTTTCTTGATCCATAAAATAAAATCCATAGTCCTTCTAAATCTTCTTGAATTTTCATGAGATTGAGGATAGGAGTCTATTCCTAAAATGAATGCAATAGGTTCCTAGGCCAATATTTGATGCATTAGTATATGGATTAAAATGAAAGGTATTCCCACATTCATCTAGCATGCAATCATGGACTTTTTCTAGAGGAATTTCATCCTAATGAATAGTACACTACTCTCCTTGTTTGTGTTAAGTTCAATTCATATTAAAAAGGTTGGGAGTATAAGGTTCAATGTGATTTTTAGAAATTGGTTCTACCTTCATGTTCACTTTTATACCATATATTTTCTAAATAACATGTGGGACCAATCAGAGGATAGATACCCACCAATTTGTAAGGAAGCTAAGGTAGCGAAACAACTTCCTACACTAATCTTGAGAGGAGAATAATGCAAAACTTTTACAGATATTTAACAATTACATAAACTTAAACAAAAATAAACATAAATATAATGCATACTATGACACAATGATTTACATGGGGAAAACCCTTTTGGGATAAAAACCCCACACTCCAAAAGCCACCCAATATATTATTCAGTAAATCACAAAGATTACAATATACTTGCAGAACAAACTTCTAACAAGAGTATCACCACTTAGATATCAAGAGACAACATGACTGCTAACAGACTCTTAGAATGCATCACCATCTCTCTCTACCGCAGTTGTAATACAACACCCTCATAAAATAGAGTTACATTCTAGGGAAAGATAGGCCAATAAAATATCCACCATTAGATCTAAAACCTAATAATTAATGGTCTAGATTTATAAAGTATCATTTATCTAATGTATGTCGGCCATTTTAGTAATTTCCTAAAAAAGTTAACAAAAAATTGGTTACACACATCCCACTCCTCCCCCTTGATTCCATTGTATATTACACCTATCGGTGTAACTAGGAAATATATATATATATAGACACACACACACACACACACATATATATATATATATACATATTTATGTATATATATGTATATTGTTAAATAGGTGCAAGACAACTGAGAGAGGGGGGGTGAATCAGTCGTAACACAAATTCAAACTTAAAAATTTATCACTTATCAAATATTCAACCACACTATTATGTTGCTAAGTATGAGCATGAAACACAAATAACAAAAATTAAATCAACTCAATGAACACCAGATTTTTATGTGGAAAACCCAATAAGGGAAAAATGACAGTGAGGGTTAACTCACAATATAAAGATTATAAACTAAATACAAAGGCTCACTGCCAAGGGTTCACTGCCCAAAAGAGGACTAGCTGTCCAAATACAAAGGCTCACTACCTACAAAGGACTCACTATCCAACAGAGAGGCTCACTACCTACAAATACAAAAGAGAACAAAAGATTCACCACTGCAATTAAAGCACATTCACAGGATTAAAGAAACCTTCAGTTTACTGCCTTCAACAAACTGAAAAAATACTATCACAACTCACTCACAAACACTTCTGCTCTTATGATTTGTGGCACACTTTTGTCACTTTGCATCTCACTATCATACCATTCATCACAACTCAACTTGATTTTATACTATTCTCAACCTTAGAAAATTTCTCCAAGGTCGGCCATAATACATCGTTTCATAAATTCAAATTAGGTCAGAAATTCTAAATTCCCACAGTGGAAAGGAATAATAGTGGACCAATAAAACATATAACCAAGACCACAAATAATATTCTTGAATCTTCTATGCATTTTCTTAATTAAATTTTATTCCTCGAATAAAGTGTAAACACTAGGTCGGCCAAACCTAATGAAAACACAAATAATCATTGATGTACACACTTCTCAACTAGAATATGACACATGGATGCCACAACACACTTCCTTAAGCATGATAATACATCTCAGAACATTCCAGATACATCTGCAACAAAAGCCACAGGCTTCAATCACTGAATTTCTTTCATCAAACAATTCAGACTGTGCAGACACACATAAATACTGAAACATGATTTTTGGATCTCCAGAATTCAAACCTCTTTTCCAAAGCATAGAAAAGACCTTCACAAATCATATTCTAGATCTGCAAGATCTGAAATGAAATAGAGAAAAATTGTAGAGCAACAATATTTCTCTCAGTCCACAAAATACCAACTCTGCTAGAATAATACATACCGATGAACGTAACTTTCACATACCATCACACCAGAAGCTAAAACTCAAGAGATATCACCACTAAATCACCTTGATCAAACCTTTAGGTCCACACAAGCATAGGATCAACATAGGAGAAATGTGGAGCACATACCAGAGCACAATCTGAATATTTTCCTTCTTCTGACTTCACTTCTTTATTAATTTTCTCAAAAGAACTTGGAAGCTCAAAAACACAACACATCTACAGCTATATAAGATAGCTCCATGTACTTACAATATCTTAGCAACATCTCATCCATACATGTATAATATGCAACATACTGAACTGTGTTGACATCAATGACAACACCACCAAACTAGCTCATACTTGCAACAATCTCCCCCTTTGTCATTGATGGCAATGCATAACCTTTTCTCCCCATTTGACATCAATGGAAAAGAACAACTGATCTGATTACTCCCCCTTAGGAGTACACTCATACTAAGACAATGAAAACCTTTTCTACTCCCCTTACGGAGTAGACCCATCTATCAGTCCAGATAAATGAAGAATCTATGAATTCACTGGACTGATGCACCTTCATGTGCACCTAGTTAGGAAAGCCAATGACCCCCAACCTCTCCCTAAGATTCTCAAAAGTATCCTTTGGAAGAGCTTTAATAAATATGTCTGCAATTTTTTCCTTTGTTGTCACATACTCCAGTCTGACCTCATTCTCGAACACTTTCTCTCTCAAAAAATGATACTTGATAGATATGTGCTTTGTTCTTGAATGCATAACTGGATTCTTCAAAATATTTATTGCACTTGTATTATCACATAAAATGGGGATAGGCTCATCACATACCATACCAATGTCTTTCAAATTTTGCTTCATCCACAGAACTTGTGTGTAGCAAGATGCTATAGCAATATATTCTGCCTTTGCAGTGGATAAAGAAACCAAGTCTTGCTTTTTACTCAGCCATGAAACTAGTCTTCTGCCAAGAAAGAAAGCACCACCACTGGTACTCTTTTGGTCATGTGATTTGAACATCCACTATCAATTACCTAGTAGTCTTCATCCTGTCTTGCATGAAAAGCGGTAACCAAAGTACCTTCCATCCTACTCTTCTTAATATTTGGAGCCTTCTTACTTACATATTTTCTAGAGTTAGTGGATACATATTTACTTTCCAAAGCTAAGAATAAGCATTCACTATCATCAACCTCTTTTTCAGATTCATCATCAGAAATACCTGCCTCTTCCTTAACATAGTACAACTTCTCATACTTCTTATCCTTCCTATCCTTATCTTTATAATCCTTGTTCTTCTTATGTGTAGCCCTATTCAAACATCTTGAAGCATAATGACCAATATTACCACAACTAAAGCATTTAAAGGTTAACATACCTTTATACTTTTTTGTACCTTTCTTCAATTTCCTAGTGAAGTTTGCTTCCAGCTCTTCATCATCGCTATCCAGTTCTTCAACCTTCAAAGCCTTAAATATTGTTTATGTCTTTTCTTTTTTCTTTTCATCTTTTTGAAACTTTATTATCTCAAATGCTTGCAAGGTGCCGAACAACTCTTCTAGAGTGTACTTCTTTGGATCATACATTTCTTCAATAACAAAGATTGTGTCACTATAACATTCTGGTAAAGTGATCAAGATCTTCTCGATTATATCTCCATCTGCCAGTTTTCCTCCTTGATTTCTAACTTCATTTGCTATCAGTTCAAATCTCTAAAACAAACTTGTAAATTCTTCACCATCTTCCATCTTCAGGTTCACAAATCTATGCTTTGCGCCAGTCTCTTTGTCAATTTCAACTTTTAATTTCCTTCATACATGTCTTCCAACTTCTTCCAGACATCATATATAGTATCCAAAGAATTAACCTTAATTCACTCATTTTTAGATAAACCACTGCAAATCGCATACTTCGCCTTCTAATTTTCTTCATAAGAAGAGATCTCATCTATAGAATTAACACTAGTAGATGGAAGTGTATACTTATTCTCAATAGCCTTCTAGGTCTTGAAACCAAGAGAGATATACATCCTCTCATCTGTCCCTTCCAAACTTTGTAGTCAGTTCCATCAAACATAGGGATCTCTAATTTGTGCACCATCGGATCTTCCCTAAGTGATTAAGCTCTATAGCAAGGAACCACAAGCTCTAATACCAATTGTTAAATAGGTGTAGGACAACTAAGAGGGGGGGTGAATCAGTTGTCACACAAATTCAAACTTAAAACTTTATCACTTATAAAATATTCAACCACACTATTTTGTTGTTAAGTATGAGAATGAAACACAGATAATAGAAAGTAAATCAACTCAATGAACACCATATTTTTATGTGGAAATCCCAATAAGGGAAAAACCATGGTGAGGGTTAACTCACAATATAAATATTATAAACTGAATACAAAGGCTCACTGCCCAAAAGAGGACTCATTGTCCAAATACAAAGGCTCATTGCCTACAGAGGACTCACTATCCAATAGAGAGGCTCACTACCTATAGATACAAAAGAGAACAAAAGATCCACCACTGCAATTAAAGCACATTCACAGGATTATAGAAACCTTTAGTTCACTGCCTTCAACAAACTGAAAAAACTACTATCACAACTCACTCACACACACTTCTACTCTTTTGATTTGCAGCACACTTTCATCACTTTGCATCTCACTTCCATACCATTCATCACAACTCAACTTTCTTTTATACTATTCTCAACCTTAGAAACTTTCTCCAAGGTTGGCCACAATACATCATTTCATAAATTCAAATTAGGTCGGCAACTCTAAATTCCTGCGATGGAAAGGAATAAGAGTGGACCAATAACACATATAACCAAGACCACAAATAATATTCTTGAATCTTCTACACGCTTTCTTAATTAAATTTTATTCCTCAAATAAAGTTTAAACACTAGGTCAGCCAAACCTAATGAAAACACAAATAATCATTGATGTACATGCTTCCCAACTAGAAGATGACACGCAGACACCACAAAACACTTCCTTAAGCATGAGAATACATCTTAAAACCTTCTAGATACATCCACAACAAGAACAATAGGCTTCAATCATTGAATTTCTTTCATCAGACTATTCAGACTATGTAGACGCACACACAAATACTAAAACATGATTTTTGGATCTCCAGACTTCAAACCTCTTCGCCAAAGCATAGAAAAGATCTTCACAAAGCATATTCTAGATCCGCAAGATCTGAAACAAAATAGATAAAAATTGTAGAGCAACAATATTTCTCTCAGTCCACAGAATACCAACTCTGCTAGAATAGTTCACATACCGGTGAACATAACTTTCACATGCCATCACACCAAAAGCTAAAACTCAGGAGATATCACCACTAAATTACCTTTATCAAACCTTCAGGTCCACACAAGCATAGGATCAATACAAGAGAAATCCGGAGAACATACCAAAGCATAATCTTAATGCATTCCTTCTTCTAACTTCCCTTCTTTATTAATTTTCTCAAAAGAACTTGGAAGCTCATCAACACAACACATCTTCACCCTGCCATCTTCAACCATATCTCAAACAAAATGATATTGTACATCAATGTGCTTGGTCCTAGCATGAAATGTCAGGTTCTTGGCTAGACATATCACACTCTGACTGTCGCAATAAATTGTCACTACACCTTGTTTTATTCCAATATCTGAACATAATATCTTAATCCAAATTGCTTCTTTACAAGCATGAGTAGATTCCATATACTTTGCTTCAGTAGTGGACAAAGCAATGACAGCCTATAGCTTACTCATCCAATTGATTACACCATCGAATAATGTAAACACATAAGCACTAGTGGATCATCTGCTATCAATATCACCTGCCCAGTTTGAATCCACACAACCATGAATATCAAGGGAAATATTGTCTTCAGTCACATTACTATGATAACACAAGGAATAATCTAAAGTACCACACAAATATCTGAAGACCCTTTTAATTGCATCGTAATGAACTCTACCAGGATTATACATATATTTGGAAAGAACTCCCATTTCTTATGTAATGTCTGGTCTAGTATAGACCATAGCATGCATCAAACTTCCAACTGCACTCTAGTAAGGCACTCTTCTCATGTCTTCCATTTCTAATGGAGATGTTGGAAAATTGGAAATAGATAACTTTTCACCAACTAAAACAAAAACACACAATGGTCTACAATCATGCATGTTAAATCTTTGTAAAATTGAAATGACATACGTACTTTGGGAAAGCCATAGCTTTCTGTTCACTCTATCTCTTTTAATTTCCATCCCAAGAATGTGACTAGCTGCAACAAAATCTTTCATTTCAAATTTAGCAGCAAGTTGAGATTTCAATTCTGAAATTATACCTTTCCCTTTGCCAATAAATAACATATCATCAACATATAATGCAATAAAAAGGAAATGATCACCATCAGTTTTATAATAAACACAATGATTTGATTTAGAATGCTAATCCCGAACTCAACGCATATGTATTAAATATCTGGTACCACATCCTAGGACTTTTTTTTAAGCCATATAAAGATTTCTTCAATTTGCAAACCAACTTACTTTTACCTTTCACCATGTATTCCTCTGGTTCTGTCATATAAATATCCTCCTCCAAATCACCATGAAGGAAAGCAGTTTTCACATCCATTTGTTCAACCTCTAAATCATAAGCAGCAACAATAGCAAGAAAAAATCTAATGGATGTCATTTTTGCATCAGGAGAGAATATCTCACCATAATCAACACCCTCAACTTGAGAGTAACCTTTTGCAACCAACCTTGCTTTGTACTTCTCAATATCTCCATTTGAACCAATATTTTTCTTGAACACCCATTTGCAACCAACGAGTTTTTGTCCTTCAGGAAATGGTACAAGATCCCATGTATCATTCTTTTTCAAAGATTTCATTTCTTCATCCATAGCAATGTTCCGGGATTCTGCATCATTCATATTTAATGCCAACTTCTATAGATTTTTGTTCATCCATGTTAGTATTTAAAGAAAAAGTACATCTCCAATCATCAGGTGTATACCTTTCAGGTGGTTGTCTATTCCTTGTAGACCTATAAACAAGTTGAGTTGGAGGTTCTTCCTCCTCTTCTAAAGTTCTAGGGATAGATGAGCTCTCCTCAACTTCTTGTCTATCCTTGGGCCTCGATTCAACTTTCTTAGGTGTAGAAGAAAATTGAATCACATCTTCCTATTCACTTTGTTTTGGCTGCAATGTAACAAAAGAAGGCTTAGTTTCTCTAAAAAATAATGCTTCTACTATATATTACCTTCTTTGCAATAGGTTCCCAAAGCTTGTATTCTTTCACACCATAACTATATCTAATGAAGATACATTTTGCAGTCTTGTTCTCCAACTTTGTTCGCTTCTCCTTTGGCACATGTGCATATGCCTCGCAACCAAAAACTCTAAGATGTCTTAATGAAGGCTTGCAAATTGACCATGCCTCTTTAGGTGCCCTATTAACAAGAGTTGATGTAGGAGACCTGTTATCAGGTAACAGGCAGTGGCAATAGCTTCAACCCAAAACCTTTGTTCTAGGCCAGCACCACTCAAAATACTCCTAGCCTTCTCCATGAGTGTCATGTTCATTATTTTTGCAACTTCATTATGTTGTGGAGAATATGGAATTTTCTTTTGTCTATGAATACCAAAATCTTTACAAAATATATCAAAATCATTAGAGAAAAATTCACCGCCATTATTAGTCCTCAAACATTTTATTTTCTTTCTAGTCTATAACTCAACCATTGCTTTAAATTCTTTAAATCGACTTAAAACTTCAGATTTCCTCTTTAGAAAATATACCCATGTCCTTCTACTATAATCATAAATAAATGAAACATTTTATGTGGATTTACCAATCGAAGGAACATCTACAGGACCAAACACATCAAAATGAATAAGATCCAATACACCACATGATTTATGAGAACTCGAGTAAAATTGAATGCGGTTTTGTTTTCCATAAATGCAATGCTCATAGAAATCAAATTCAAGATTAGAATCAGACAAGCCTGTTGATGGTGTTTTTTGCACAACAACAACTCAGACATAATACAAGTATCCTATCTCTCTTGAAAGGTAAATCTCTATCAACAAGCCTCAAGAGATAACCCCAAGGTCTCTAATGTCAAGTCTTGACAATGCATAAACAACTCAGATAATTATGTTAAAATTTTGGTAATCACGAAGGGACCTTACAAACAAATGTTGGAACTTGAAACTTATCAAATTTTGCAATATTTTGATAGTTTAAAATCCTAAATCCAACTCAGATTTTAAAAGAAATGACAAAAGATAAGGTTTTAGAGAGATTCTAAGACTGAAATTACTCCTAATACCAACAATGCAAATGACAAAACACTCAAAATGGACCAATCCCTCAAAACTAATTCCTGCTTAACCTAGATCTAATTTGCAATCTCATAGAAATAGTGCAATCTTCTAATGAATTAAATATTTTCAAATCATGATACATTCACTCAAATCAACCTTATTTTGCAATTAAAATGAATAAATACCCACAATTGAACTTAGCACATAAATTTAAGGTCCAGGCTAACTTTACACAGCAACTCACAATCAACAAGCTGCTAAAACTATGGACCAGGGATTTGCTCAAACACTTCAAGTATTAAATCACAAACACCATTGTGTCAAATCTAGCTCTAACTTATATCTAATGATCTCAAAGAAATCTCAAAAGATGGAATAACAAGAACCATGCAAGATAAATCAACACAAGAAAGAGCACTAAGGAACAATTTCTTTACTTATATTGAATCACCCAATGTTGCAACAATTCCAGTATTCAGTGTTACAACATTTTCTCTCAGAAAATACTAACTCCTAGCTCTAGCTTTTGCACTATCACTTAGCTTTATCTAATTTCTAACCTTTACAAATGAGGCAAAGTGCCCAATTTATAGAAATCTCCCATTAGGTCGGCCCAATTAGGGTTACATCAAAGGTCGGCCAAAACAAGTCGGCCTAGAAGATTCTTTTAATAAAATAACAATTGTTGCATTTAATATTTGAGACTTCTTCCAGGTCATCCTAGATCCTCCAATAGAATTTTTGTGTGGCACAAAATTCAAGGTTGTTCATCCTGGCTGGCGGGGTCATATGTCTAGCACAGAAAACTAGGCAGTTGGCTGTTGATTTTTTTTTCTCCCTCCTGATTGGATTTTAATTTATCAAATAATTCTTTTGACCTCTCCAATAATTCTCTCATATCTTCCAAATCTGGAACTAGAATAAATTTTACCCTAGTTTTATGATTCTTGAATTCCTCCAAATATTGGGGCATAACTTTATTCCACTCAATTTGCAACTCATGATATTTATCCAATTTTGAAATGTAAATGGCCGCATCTTCCAAATTCTCCTTAGCAATTGGAGCACCATCAGATGGAGCATAAAATTCATGCCACCATGCCTGCAATCTACCAACATTCATATTCTTTTGTCCAAATTTATTTTTGCTAGTGACTATCTCAAGGAAAGTGATGCAACTGTTATATATTTCCTTCATTTTTCCCTGAAGCTTCATTATTTTCTTCAATGCCTTAGTGAGAATCCCCTTCCTATAATTCCATACTTCTACCCACTCCTTTATCTTACCAACTTCATCTCGGGAGAAGATATTCAACTTGGCCATGTCTTCCTTCAGTACTTGCAGAATCTTCTTCAATTCATTAGCACTGGATTCATCAATTTTATTGCAATCTACAGCAAACTGAGAAGTATGCTCAAGAAAATTAGAGGCAATGGTGTATATCTTCAGAATTTTCTCAATTGCCTCATCTCCTCTATTGCTCACATCCATAAGCCAACTGTGTGTAGAGTGCACAGAAGACTTTAACCTTTCAATCACATTGATTGCCTCCTTACGCAACAATCCTTCAGGCATAACTCCCTCACTACCCATAGTTTGTAGGGGCTTCATCAAATGTTGCATATATTTATACACATCATTCAACTGCTTTTTCAATTTCTCCTTTTCCTCTATTTCTTTATCTAATCTTCTTAAGATAGCCTAAGAGGACTCCTAGAATTCTTCTTTTTCTTGGTCCTTGGTTGTAGGCCCCAGGTTGATTGTTTGTAATTTGTATTCTGAAGACTTGACCTCATCCTTGAACTTATTTGATGGACGGAAAGAAACATGAATGACCCTATTATTAAATTCATCTCTTGCAATCTTGGAAGCCATTTTGGCTCTTTTTCTCTGTTTTGGTTGCCCAAATTGTTCAAGCAACTTATCCCAACTTGGGGTTTCTTCCTGCACAATAATAGGCTTTTTGCTAAGCCTCATTTCTAGCCATTCCAGAGTTGTAGATGTTTCAGTTGTCACCTCCCTATCAGGACTATCAACCACATTTACTTCAGCATCCTTCTCAACTTCTAGTTTATTGTCTTGTCCTTCCTTGTCCTGATCAGGACTATCAACAACATCCTCCTCTTTATCAGCTTCCTCCTCAGGATTATTCTGTGGCTCATCCACTATTACCCTCTTAGGATATTTTTTTATCTTCCCTTGAACCACCTCTGATTCTATATTTTTTCTTTCAGCACCAGAGGTTGATTGCTTCATTTCTTGCACAAATATCCTCCATTCTGCACTGTCAGGGGTAGAAATTTTGTCATCTTCCTCATTTAACTGCTCAGGATTGTTAGATATATTTCCTTCCTTAGGAAGTGCCTCCTCATCACTTTGTATGTTCTGATGTAAGGAAGGTGAAGAAGAAATTGGAGAATTATTTCTTGTAGTTGCTCTCTTCTCCACATCATCTGTAGGTTCCTCTTCATTTGTTATCTTTACTTCTTCTATTTGAGCAGCTTTGTGCTTAGGATAATTTCTCCTCACATAGACTTGGTGCTTTTCCCCTAAACTTTCCAATTCTACCACCTTCACAGCAGAGGGAGCATCTGTAGCAGCCTCATTCTTCCTAGATTTTGCAACCTTTTTCCTCTCGGTGATTATTCTTTTCTTCCTCACTGGTTGTGAGGTCTCCCCTTCTTCAATATGGGTGCTAGCCTAAGAAACCCTCTTGGTTTGTACTTGGATCCTAGTTCTTCTCTTGATGAATATTGTTTCTAATATGATCTCCTCATCATGAGGTGCAATGACCTCATCTCCATTGTTGATCTCAGTTGTTTCCTCATCATGAGCCTCAAGGTCTCCCATTAGATCATAGGTGAACTTAACACATTCAACTTCTAACTCCAGTACTTGATGTTTGACCCACAACCTAGAGTATTTATTAATTAGCTCAGTGATTTGATTTAAATCAGTTATCTCCTCTTCAGACCAATTTATTCGAGGCAGTGGCCTATTTCTATAAGGTTCATAGTCATGGTGCTAAAGGATATATGCTTCATCATCTTCCATCTGATCTAGTACTTCCACAACCCTGTACAACCTAATTAGCCTTAAAGGAAGCCTTAAGAATCTTCTTCTGATAACTTCCCACTCATCCCTACAATTAGCCTAGTAATCTTTAATGTGGTCTTTGTGCCTAAAATTCCTATTGGCCTACTTCACATCCTTCCCATAAGGATCAAAATTTCCTCTATTAGTGTGGGAGTACAATTCAAATTGAGTCATCTCCTTCTTTGAATGTTGGGCACTTTGAATAGAAGGGAAAGCCTCCAATACTCCTACTCTCAATGGGAATTCTGATCCCAATCCCTTCTTCTTTATGTTGCCTCTCTATAAGATTTCCTAAAAGCCAAACATTTATTTTGTTAGTTCCAATAGGATGAGCTTGTTAGTGGGATACCGAGGTAGTCTGAGAGGGACAACTGGTGATCCTTGCACTTGGGTTTATGTAAACCTTTGGAACTAAATGAACCATTGGCCATGTAGTTCTTTATCAAATCCATTGCATCTACAGAGATCCTCATGTGAAGGGCATCTTGCAACAATCTAGGAATGTACATGAAAAAAGCATCATTAGCCCTCCTGTAATTTGATGTCTTATACTGTAGTTGGGGATATACCTCCCATTTCCTATCTTTCCCCAACACTCCTTTACAACTGAGACCTTTTTATTTGTTCTTGTGTGTCAGCATATATACCAAATATGAAGTCATAGTGAACTTGTTGGTCTCCTGCACACTCCTCAATTGGGCATCTATATTATTTTTGATGATCCTTTCCCAATGGTAGTGCTTGTTGGCTACAATCTGAGTAATAGGGTGGAACATCCAAGGTTGAAATATATGTGCCTCCTCCACTCCTATGACTCTGTCCAGGAGAGTTATGATGTCATTGTATTCATGTTTAAAGTCACTCCTGTGTAGCTGCTTGGGAAATTTTGAATAGTGTGGTTTTGGCTTTAGAATCCAAGCATTGTTCATTATCTCCAAGGCTCTATTAGGATCTTCCTCATAGAATATAGTAAAATCCCCAATGTTTATCTCTTCAATCAACTTGTGATGGGAGGAAATGTTGAAGACCTCTGCAATTGATTCCTTTGTTAGATTTTCCATCACTCTTCCTTGAGGCCCAACGATGATCCTTGTCTTGGAATCATAGTGCTTTGCGCACTCCAAAACTAGCTCCAAACATAGTTGTGTGGGTGGAAATCCTGGTACTTGTGCTAGTCCTATGTGGGTGATCTTTTGAGCAAGCTCGATGAGTGCCTTTCCAAATACCCTTTGATGGAAGTCATCATAGTCAATATGACCCATATTGGTGTTTGTGATCCTTGACCATGCAGAAGCAATCCTGGTCTCAGGCCAGATGCCTTTGAAATCATACTTCATTCTCTCCTGCCTCTTTTTGACTTCCTCCTGTGCAAGTACATCCTTTGTTTTTGTGGTCTTATCTGGACTTTTCTCTACCTGCATTTGTTAACACAAGACCACAATTACTAGAAGAGAAGCACTAATATGACACATTGTAATAATAAAATGAAACTATTTTTATCTTTGAAGCACATGAAGTCATCACCAGCCACCATCATGATCAAGCATTAGCCTCTATATTGAACTTTCAAATCATCACACAGAAAATTAGAGAAACTGAGCTTGCTCAAATTTTCCAACCAGATTATGGTTCGATCAATCCAACCCCGCTTGGATTTACTGAACTTGATCAGATGAATGCAAACAACTTAATTCTGAATTTGAATTGAAATCCATGAGATATTAAAATTTAAACCATCAGTAAACAATTGCATTCAAACATCGAAATCATCATGAACTTCAATTGTGAAAATTAAGCATGACATCCAGAGAAAATCAGAAATTTTAGCTAGCCTTGAATTCCCTGAAATTCAAAAAATCTAGGGTAGCCTAAAATTACCGAATGAAGGTCAAAATCAACATTCCTTAAGTTCACTACATTCAAACATGGGATCTTCAGCTAATCCGGGCCACCTTGGATTATCCGAGCGGATTAAGGCTCGGGTAATCCGAGCTAGCTCAAATTCACCGAGATTCTACCAGGGCACCGAAAAACACTAAGTTTCAAAATCTTTTGAGTTAAATTCATGAAATTCAACCAATTTCCCCAAAAAATTGATCAATCAAACAATCTTCATACCATCATTTACACAGTTACATGCAATGTCTTAATGATTTGGATCCAAATACTCATGCTCGTGGCTCGCGGGAGCAGAAATTCTACCTAGGGTTTGAGCCAACATAATATCAAAGAAGGATTTACTTTCCTTCACAGGTTCAACATTCAAAACTTAAGATGAGGAAGAATTCAAACATGTACTCTCTAAAACCATTCAAACGAGAACCCCCACATATTTAACCTTCGTGCCCTAGAAAGTGCATGATGCAACAATGAACCCTAAGACATGCCACATAAACAATAATCAATGCAAGAAATAAACCATTGTGAACTCAAAGTGCACCAACTTCACTCATTACTTATCGACTCAAGGCCAAAACTTAGATCGGGATCAAAGCAGACAAAGATCATACCTTTTAAACACGAAACCCTATAGAAGAAACCCGAAAGATTAATAAGAAGGCTGCAAAATCCAACAGTGACCACAATCTCTACAAGAAATCTCCTGAGAAATCCAAACTTTGATTTGCTACGAAGAATTCCTGGTCACTTTCAAACTTCTTTCGAATGCAAATGACCAAAAAGGAGGGCCAAAGTGAATATAATACTGAATTAATGCAATAAATGATCCCCTAATTAATGCACGAAAAGACATTCGAAGATTTCAGACACGCGACCCCAGGGTGGATTTTAGATAATCTGAGGTACCTCAGATTATCCAAATGGATTAAGGTTCGAATAATCTAAGCTTGCTCGGATTCTCCGAAAATCCCCCACACTTAGCCAATTTTTCCAAATTTCACAATTTCTGGCCCAGAGTGAATTCCTAAGGGTTGGACAGTGACTCCAAGTTGCAAGAGAGCATATTCAAATGCAAGTTATCAGTGAACATGGGTGAATCAAGACTCAGACCGAGGGACTTATCCCTTAAGGGGATGAAGTTGAGACCCTACAAAAAGCAAACGCAAGAGCAAAACAAGAAAGAGGGTCCCTGCTTTCAATGAGGCATGTGCGAAAACTGCACAACAAAACCTTCAACAAGATTTTTATTTTTCAAGGTCCTTAGATCCTTTTCTCCAATGTGACCAAGTCTCTAGTGCCATAACATGGTTTTATCTGTAGGTAACTTTATTTCAGAAGAAAGAGCACCCTTGGGTACCCAAAAGTCATGACCATCTGATGAAGGTGAAATCCTCACTTCTTCCACATACTTGCTTTTCACATAAGTAGTATTGTACTCAAAAGTGCATGCATCAAGCTTATATAATGTGCCATATCTGACACCTCTAGCAATCACCATAGCACCTCTAACCATCTTGCATCCTACATCAAAAATTTCTACCTGCACACTCGCATCTATTAGTTTGCTCACAAATAACAAATTTTGTGCTAATCCAAGGATATGCAACACACCATTAATCCTTTTTATTCTACCATCAATAAATCTTATTTTAACTTTACCACATCCAACAATATCTAAATGAGAATCATCACCCAAGTACACCTTAAACCTCCATCAAATTATTCATATTCAGAAAACAAATCTTTATTAAAGTTCATATGGAAAGATGCACTTGAGTCAATTAACCATACATCATTACCTACATGAGTTGCCAAAGCTGTAATGAATGTGTTGCCATCTTCCTTCTCGGACTTAGAATCAGAATCAAATTTCTTCTTTTCTTCTTTGCATTCCTTACGAACATGTGCAAGCTTACCATAGTTCTAGTAAATATCTTTGGAATTTCCAGGAGATTTAGATCTCCCCCTAAACTTGGATTTGTCACGCTTCTCATTCTTCTTTCCTTTTTCCTTAGGTCTTCCATGAACATTTTGGGCCTCCTTGGATTTGATGGATAGTTGTACTAGGTTGGTTGGATATGTTTATCCTTCTTTTTCTAACATATCACTTGGTTGTTTGAGCCCTTCTAAAGCTTGTTACAATAAATTCCATTGAGATGAGATAAGATATATCATCCCACATGGTCACATTTAGGTTATCCTTCTTCATTTGATCAACTACATTGAAGATAAAATTACAAAACTTTGAAGGAACTTTTGGAACAACATGATATAACTTTGTTTATTGGCTAATCTATACTTGCTCTTGTGCTTTGTTACCCTTACCAATAGTCTAATTTTTTTGTATCACAATTTTCCTACCTATTGTACCAGAATTTGTAGTATCTTGGAGTGGTTGGGAGGTTGATACTTGACCCATTGTAGAAGCTATTCCATTATCAATACTTTATTGTTTTAGGCCACAAAAATCTATCTCAAGCTAGTTGACCAATGTAGATTCTCCTAACATGTGATATTGTCTAACAATAGTTGTTTGATTTGCATCAAATTGGTGTCCTGAAGTTGAGGTATCATCTTGAACCACTAGAGCTTGCATAAACTCTCCATTTTGATAGGAATTTTGATTTTCTAGCAATAATGAGTCTTGTAAACTCCAAAGAGTTTACAATTATAAAGCACAAAGCTTATCTCACAAAACCCACGCCTATTCTTTGCAAGTAGAGTTCTCCCATGAAAAACAATGTCAAACCAAGTCCTTCATCAATCTAGGCCTCCCAAACTAAATTCATAACTCAACATTTATTCTAAAGATATCTTCTAAGCTTATCCTCAAAGTTGGTGCCCAAGAATGGGCCCACTTAACTTAGCCTTATAAAATATCTTATCATGCAAAAGTGTTAACTCCAAGATGCCAACTTGGGCGCCCAAGGTGGGTCTAGGTCAATCTATGTTAACTGAAACATATCTCTTCATCAATTCATGCAAACATGATGCATGATTGATCATCCCCACTTAACTGAATGAATCACATGTTATCTATCATGCAACTCAAGTCATTATTCATGCATTCCAAGTCAACTGAAGTCAACTAATATTCAACTGAAACTAACTACATGCAACTAAAGATAATTGAACCATAACTAAACTAAACTAAACTAAATTGAACTGAACTGAACTGAACTGAACTGGACTGGACTAAACTGAACTGATCTAAACTAAACTGAACTGAACTTCATGCATGTAAACATCAATCCCTAACTTCTAGGATCTTTACATGCATTACTGAAGTGTTATCTTTTTCTCCAAACCATTAACTTAACTCAAGGTGGGTTCCACCTTCCATGTGGGCGCCCCATGTGCTCCTATTATTTAGGAACTCATCTTGGATGCCCTCACATGTTCCTATCATTTTGAATTAATTACAAACGTCAATTAACATGTTCATTTCATTCAAATTTAATCTCTTTCTAATCCTAGTGTTGGGGAACACTTTCCAAGGACTTAGGAGATACATGAAATAATGTTTAGGATTGCAATTAAATGACATCCTATTCCCAACATTTTTTTTCCTTGATGTCAATATCATATTCATTTGGAAAAGTTACTCCACCCATAGACCATATCTTAATAACACCACTATTAAGATCCCTTAGGTAGTATAAGAAGGCATGATTGGGAGATGGTTTGGCCAAGGCAAGGATTCTATCCCAAGTATTCTAAAACTTGAAGTTAAAATCTCTCATGAATTCATGGGGAGCCCTCTTAATTGTTGATAGCTACTCTACCAAGGACATATTATCACTTTTATCCTCAAATTGTTCACACAAATTTTACCTAACGCATCACAGTTATGAATGGAGTTAACCTACAAGCCTTTGTACCACTATAGTTATTTTCCTTTCAAGGATGTGAACAATAGTCTATCAACCACATTATCTTATGTGATATTGTGTACATAGCCATATTGGTTACATTTTGAATGTGTTATATTGAGGTAGTGTTTGTTTCACCAGTGAAATAAGGTATACTTGTTAAGGTATTCATTGGCATGTTACCCTTTGGGTAACTAGCACAAGAGGGCTACCACCATTAAAGGTGGCAACTACTTGATTTGTAGGTGCACCCATTGAAAATAATAGTATGCTTATATGGATGATAGGAGTCTTAAGTTGTGATATTCTATTGAATGGAGGTGTTGATCGAGCTCTGGGGGATGGTGTTGACATCTAAATCTGGACACTTCATTTATCCAAATTTATCCCCTTTCATCTAAGCATTCCCTTATCCGCATTAATTAAGTAATATCACTATCATTTAATTAATCCCTCTTTAATTCTGCCAAATCCCTAAGGTATTTAATCAATAATACCTTATCTCTTTAATCCTCCTTTCATCAAATGAATTAAATAAATATCATTTATTTAATTTCTTTTATGTCATATCCTCCATCTTTTATTATCTAATCTTAATCCTTCTTCTAATCCCATCATTAAGATATTGCACATGCCTAATCTTTAGATTAGGAGGTGTCACATCCTCAACTTTGCAGGTTTGGTTTCTAATCTTTCTTAGCCACCTAACCTTCCTCCTAACCCCTCATCAATTTTGTCTAATCACTTTGGTCAACTCTTTACATCCCTCAAAATTTTAATTCCACTCTCATCTTTCAAGGAATATTAAATTCCTTTTCTCTTCCCCATGTCCTTTATGACATGTGTCCTTGGTCAACCTTATTAAAGTCTTTCTCCTTTTGGGCAAGGCACTCCACTTCCCCATGTGGATTTTTAATTCACTTTTTAATCCCCCAATGCACTCAAAAGGAATTTTTAATTCCTTCACTTCTTCCCACATGTCCTCTCTTTATTCTTTATTCTTTCCCCTCTCCCCATAAGGATATTTGAGGAATTTTTAATTCCTCACATGTCCTCTCACCCACATAGGGACAAGCACCTCCTTTATGAGGAGATCTTGTCCAATCCCAAGGTACTTTGTACCCCTCCATGTCATGTCCTATCCTTCCACCTCATGTCCACTTCACCTTTTAGGGCTATATCACATGCCACATGTCAAGATGTGAGGGCTTGTGAGGTTCTCCAACTTCACCTTAGCTACATGTCTTGATCGTGAGTAGCTCAATCTCAACTTGCGTCCATTTTCTTCTAGGAATTCTCAAAATTCCTATAAATACCCTCTTGCTCTCATTTAGGGAGATCATTTTGCTAGCCAAACTCTTGCAATTTTATTTCTCGATCTACACTTTAGTCATTTTTCATGCTTTCATCCATTTCCATCCATCCTCCCATCATCATCTGGTTTGCATATCTTCCGCCATCCAAGGAGCATACACATCAAAGATCGAAGGGCCAACCAAAGGATCAATTCGAGACAAGGTATAAGGTTTCATTTGTTGCTTTTTATCTTGTGTTCATTCCAACTTAGGCTAATCTTGAGGTGTAGGTTGTTTTGGTGTTTATTTACACTCTTTAG